>JARHVA010002375.1:1715000-1912500 GCA_037957365.1 Torreya grandis | reverse complement strand
ATGTCAAGTAAAAAAATGAGGAAATAGCCTAAAAAAATTCTCATAGTCATCCCAAGTTGCACTATCCTTATAATATTGGTCCCACTAGACCTTACACTATGATACTTATCTATTATGAAAGTTAAGCTTGTATCAATTATTGTGATTGGTTCTAGTATGATCACCCCTAGATCTTGAACCCATAATGCATTCCAATCCAAAACATGTGTAGGGTTAGAAATATACTTTTTAAGATATGAAACATGAAAAACATTATGCATTTTGATAGCACTGGTGGAAATGCAAGCCTATACGCTATATGATCGATCAATTCAATTGATTTGACCAAATGGAATTACACTCAGGCTTTGTGATGGTTCATGGACATGTTTTATGTATCTCATTTTGTACTTATATATATATTTGACATTGTACATCATTGTACTTTATTTTAGATATATATTCAACATAACAGTGACTGTGTATTTGTATAATATTCTAAAAATGTAAATAAAAGTGGCTATAAACTCAATTAATATTGATTTATGGATTATATCAGTAGTTTAGTACTTATTTCATTATTATTATACATGATAGATAGTCTTTCAGCTCATATACTAGTTGACTTCTTGAGTACTAAATGGGTTATTATGATAGTAGGATTATATGACTATAACTTCTAGTGCTTGTGAATCATTTAGTTTTAAAGTTTTAAATGGTTGGATATAAATAATCTCAATATAAATGTTATAAGAAAAAAAATTAGTTTATTTTTTAGTTATCCCAATGGGGTCTATCATTCTTCATCTAGAAAATACCAAACAAACACCTACTAAAGCTAAATCAATCAACTAAATAATAACTCTAGTATACCATTTCATATTTATTTTCATATAAAGAATATGATGATTCATAATACATGTTTGAATCATTTTAAGAGAATCCCATGAGTGATAATTTCAAATTACAAGCTATATTACTTCATGCATCTTCATTTATTATATTAGATCCTTATGCACACACTTTCCAACATATAGGGGATAAATACATAAGTTTGAGGCCCTCCTTAGAGTATTAGATATGTAGATAGTACCCATTGACAAAGGGGTATTTGGGGAAGCTCAACACCATGAGCCTACTAACCCATTTTTTTAGCAAACTCATTCTAAAGGTAAAGAGTTAGGGTTTGATAAATCAATGAAGAGTAATAACTTGTATCTTAGATCTAAATATACCAATATAAAGGTGATAAAAAACCATAACAACAAATCTAGTTACTATATGCATCTGAATAGTACATGCTAAACAAAGTAATTTAATTCTCAAGGTTTGGTTGAGACACCTAATATAATAAAAGGATCATTGTTTGGAGGGATTGAATTTGGGATGATAAGTGGAAAGGGATGATCATGATGGAACCAAAAGAGTTATATTGCATCTTATTTCATATTGATATCATTTAACTAAGTGGAAATAAAGCTCTAAGGTCCCTTGGTATTGGCAATGATGAGGAGGTGAAGCTCTTGATTACTACTGGGAACATTAGGGTAGGAATGGATTTTTGAATGACTTGGGAATATGTTCAACTATATTAGGATAAATATGATTTATCAATTCCATACACAAATGTGAATGATATATGATGATGCTATACTTGAGGAGAAGAAAGTGATGGAGATGAGATTATAAGCCTATATTATGTTGAATTGATAGCCTCTATTTTAGGGTAGGATGATGATGGGTGGATCAATGATATACTCTTTTCCTTTAGGAAAATGAGAGCATTAAAAATTATATGAGGGATAGGTGTGGAATGGGAAGCCTCAATTTTAAGCTCAAAACTATTATTTTGTTATAGGTGATGATAGTAGGACCTAGTTGCTTTAACTCTAGAAAAAGACCTACTCTATGGAGGTATGTGTTGGAGAGTTATCAATGATGTCTCTAAGGTGACCAAAGATGTTGATGAGGTGTCATGTGTTCTAGAATGAGAATGAAAAAGTGTGCTTCAATATGTTTTAGTGTTATTGCATAGTTATTCAGTGTTTGACTTGGATAGGAAATTGATGGATGATATTTATGGTATGTACATGTTGTATAGACCCTATGGGGTGTTATGAGTGTTTGGAGTGCTTATAGAAGTGAAAGGAATTCATCAGAGTAGTCAATTGAGTGTCTAGTTTCAAGTAGTCATCTTGATAGATAAAGCTGAGTCAGTAGATTGATGATGTCATATTTCACACATATGAAAGTTTCAAGAGAAGTTTGATACGTTAATGTATTCCCCTATTAAAGGAGATCATATGGTTCAAATTTTAGGTTTGAATATGGAGCATAACAAAATTTATTAATATGAAAATTTGGCTTCTCAAACAGAGTTTACCAAGTTCCCATATCCAAATTTATGATATCAAAGATCTATAGTGAACATTTAATAAGCTCACAAATCTAATGGTGAGTATTTAATTTGATTAGATAAGTATCCAATGGTGCAGTTCAAATTCAAATAGTCAAGATTTTATGTACTAGTGACATGTGTCACAATCATGAAGCTTGAGCAACAGATCTATAGTGAGTGTGAAACCTATAACTAGAGATCAATGTCACATGTTAAGTTAATAAAAAATATTCTCATATTTCATGCATAATTTCCAAGTGGCACAAGCACATTGATTGAATGGTACAAGGTGCATAGAAGGAACACAAAGTTGCCAAGTGGCATGATCGTATAAGAACAGATCTAAGATCAATGATGAGCGATTATAGGTGAAATATGAGGCTACTCCTAAGGAGATAAATGGAGCAAATTTATTCAAAGTTTCTAAGGAGAATGAGATGATGTCAAGTGTCTAATGTTTAACAATTACACATTGACCATTGGAATTTGCATATTCAAATTAATAAGGGAAAACTAATCTATAGTTTTTGAGCTATATATTTTGATCCAAGACAAATTTCATGGTAGTGTAAAAAGAAAATTTCAATAGGACTTAAAGGTGCATTCAAAAAAGTTCATTATAAGGTTTGAATGCATGTAAAATTGTATATATTAAGATTTAAATTTGACTATTTGTTTGTTCATGGTGTTATTATGCACAAAATATTTTTAAAGCAATTTATGCTTTAGCAGAAGAGTGTTTTAGTAGGAGTATTATTTTAAAGATGTATTAGAGGTCATATAGAGTGGATCCATGTATTTTAAATTAATATTGTGTTGTTTTTTTTCTTGATGAAGTTCTAAAAGGTAATAGGTCTCCATGAGACCTATAAGGGCTACTAAGGCATAATTGAAAGGCCTAGTTGCTTAAGTGTGACCCATGGATGTTATGGACAACCTATGAGGATGAATTTGAGATATGTGTTAGCATGATATAATTATTAATGGTTAAGGCAAGTATTATGGCTGACCTAGAAGTTAATATTCATGGAGACTCTATAAATAAAGGAGATCAATTTAATGGTTTCTAGACTTAAAAGTGAATATGTTGAGATAACAAAAGATAAAGATAAAGGAAATAGATTAGAGGGAGTGTGATTAGTGGATAAACTAAAGTATATATTAGATTGAGGATGAGCAAATAATCCTAGAGTGATCCAAAATGGATGTCTAGATGCATTGCTTGTATGAGAAAGTTTGAGGGTGTGTGATGAGTTGAAAGAAAGAGTAGAGTTGAGGAAGTGTGGATTTGAGTGAAGGATAGAAACTTTAAAAGAGAAGGTACATTTTAGTGAGGACCATTAGTGTGTGACAAATATCATACATTTTTATCTGATTAAGTTGATAAAGATGAACACATAGGTCATGAAACCTAATAAGCCTAGAAGAGGTTGATTGAGTGAGTAAGCCTTAGAGGCTATTTGAGAGAGATAGAAGGGTGAATTAGAGTGAAATCAAGAAAAGTCCATCATAAATTGTAAAAGACATCAGATCAAGGTAGCTAAGTGGGTGTTTGGTTTCCTAGGGGGTTAGTTCCTCCTTGTGGGATGGGTGTCTCACTAAATTAAGGGATGGGTGTTCTTTGATCAGTTGGTGTTGATCTAATTTTGGATCTTGTTATTATAGGATTGTAATCCATTTTATAGGTTCTAGTGGGTTATATTCCCTAAGAGGGTTTCCCACATAGATCTTGTGTTATGTGTGTGATCTTACTTATCTTTCTTGTTCATTATTATAAATGATGTGTATGCTGCATGAATGATAATGTTATTTGGTTAAGGATTTGAAAGGATTGGAATTGAAGTTTGGATTATCTAGCATCACTGATTCACCCCCCTCTTAGTGATTGTACCTCTAAAAATTGGTATATTAGAAATAACTTCATTACAAGTTTAACCACTTGAAGGTGATCTAAGGTACAATATGACAAGTCAACAGATGAATGGTTTCTCTATAAATCAATCACTGATGTTCAATGGGTCTAATTATGTTTTTTGGAGTGCAAGGATGAAGACCTACATAATATCAATAGGGTTTGAAATTTGGAAATCTATTATGGATGGATATTCAGCCCCCCAACCCCTCAAACTAGTGTAGTTGATAAGAAGCTATGTGAGAGAAATTCTGAGGTAATGAATGCCATCACCTATGGTATTTCAAAGACTAAGTACACCAAGGTAATTCATTATAAATATACCAAAGAGATGTGGAAAATTTTTTAGATCATTTATGAAGGGGATTCAAAGGTCAAGTTGGCCAAGTTACAGACTCACTGAAGACAATTTGAGAGTCTCAAGATGAAGGAAGAAGATTTTTCGGCATCATTTTTGTAGCGAGTTGATGATATTGTGAACATTATCAAAGGTATTAGAGAGAATCTTGAAGAATATACTTTGGTACAAAGGTATTAAGGTATTTTTCCCTCAATTTTGATTCTCAAGTGTCTGTTGTAGAAGAAAGTCATGATCTTACTCAAATGGAGATGCATGAATTGCATGGCATCCTTACTGCCTACGAGGTGAGAATCAATGATGAAAAACTACCAAATGAGGAAGCAACATTCAAGATAGAAATGAAGTCAAATAAGAAAACAACTCAAGGTAAGGAAGTCAAGTATGATGAGATATCTGATGATGAACTAATAACTTTGTTTACAAGTAAATTGAAAATAGGCTCAAGGAAGTATAAGGGTAAATTACCCTTAAAATGTTTTAATTATGGAGAAGTGGGACACTTTGATAAAAAGTGCCCTCATAAGCATAAGAATAATGATGATGAATATCATGGTGAAATCCAAGATGAAGGAAAGAAGACATTCAAGTCTAACAAGAGGAAGAAAAGATTCAAAAAGTTTGACAACAAGAAGAAGTTATTCAAAAACAAGAAGAGTCTCTACACCAATAAAGATTGCATCTCATCAGATGAGAGTGAAAACAATGATTTTGAGTTTTATGTTGAAGATGAATTAATCTACATGGCTAAGGAAGGAAGTTTCTCATATCAAAAAGAGTCTACTTAGAGTGATACAAATAATGAAGAAGACAAGGAAGACTGTGAAACTGAATTGAGGAATGCTCGTGAAGAATTGAAGATTTAGAAGAATATTAACAAGAATATGAAATCTCAAATCAAGGAATATTAAGAGAAATTCAATTTTTTTGAGGAAAGAATGAATGAAAACACCAAAGAGCATGAATATATAGTCCAATATCTCAGTTGTCAATTAGAAATCTTGTTTACAAGCTTGAAAGCTAAAGAAGATGAGTATTCAAGGTATGTGATTAAAAATGAGTAATTGAAAGTTGAGTTAGAAAATACATCTAGTAAGATGAAGTCATTTGTGATGTTTGAAAAGAGTTCAAGTGATATAGAAAACATTATGAATAGTCAAAATCATGGTAGTGATAAAACTGGACTTGGTTACAAAGAAGAACAAAAGAATGTAAATAAGGATAAGGTGAAGACTAATGCGAAAAAAGATAGTCAGATCTTGAGGGTCAACAATCAATCATGGAATGAAGATGTTGGTAGAGTGAAGATAAATTAAATCAAACAACCAAATTTCATGAGGTATGACAAATTCAATGGTTATTATTATACTTGTAATAAATTTTGTCATAGGGATAGAGAGTGTAGAAGACTTGATAAGAACGAGTGGAATTATCAGTCAAGTGGTGTAAGCATGGTTGAATGTTTCAACTATCATGATGTGGGACACTTTGAAAAACATTGTCAAAATAAAGTAAGGAAAATTGAGTTTTCTTCAAAATAGTGGTTTGATACAATTATGATAAGATTGATCATATTGATAGGTTCTACAAATAAAGGTTATCAAGTCAAAACAAGTTTAGTCAGACTCCTAGAATGCAAGGAAGAAGGCTAGTTAACTCATGCAAACCAAAAGTGGAAAGTGTAAGTCATGATGATTATATAGGTCCAAGTGGTCTATTAGCTGTGGTGGAGAATTCTACAAAGGTTGAAGAATGCCAAGATCTCTCATTGTCTACTCATGTTGTGAATGAAGAGAATAATCTCAAGGAGAAGACCAAGATGCTAGTTGAGGATAATCCTGAGGTGTGTATAGATCTAAGTGAACATCCTAATATTGTTGAATAAGTTTCATGAAAATAACATTAGTTGTCAACGTCTAGTGATGAGGTATGTCATGAATATTTTTTGTCTCCATGTAATGTAAATTCAAGCTTAGAAGAGAAGGAGAATGTTGTATTAGATGAGTAATTTTTTTCTCTTATACCTAAGAATAAAAATCATTTTTATAGCTACAAGATATCTAAAAAAGATAAAAAATATGAAGAGTTATGGGAAACTCCTAGTTTCACATTATTCTAAGACATTGTGGGTTAAGGTATCTCTATCTAGGCTTCAAAGAGATACTTGAAAATAATAAGAAGCATGGTGGATGTTATTTGGGCTTTAGTTGTAGGATAAGAAAGGTCATAATAAGATGTGTTTATTTACTATGGAAGGACATGATAAGATATTTTTAGAAACAATGATCCTAAAATCAAAGTTTTTGATCAAATATGAAGGATGGTCTAGTTGGTAAAATGGTGAAGAATGAAGATGTTGTCTCTAAAGGTCTACATGCAGAGAATGGAGGTTTCCAATTATCCGATCAAGGATGTTGTGTTATCAAGATATTCTATTACATATAAATGTATGTTGATCTTGTTAAAATGTGCTCAAGTTGTGTTTAGAGTTTTTTTCCTAAAGGTAAGAACTTGTCAATTTCTTAAAGTGATTGATCAAATAATGAAGACAAGGCTGATATAGAGTATGAAAAGAATGTGTTGTCATATCTTTGCTATCATGAAGAAGGTATCAAAGTTATTTAGATGAAAATTTGTGTATGCCATGGAGTTAGGGGGATATAAATTAGATAGTTTGAAAGGATTAAAGAGATATGAATGATGTGAAGGGGAACATATGTGAAAATTTCTAGTCATGGAGGAGATATGAAGTCTGCTAGAGATGTGAACTCAAGCATGTTGATATTATGACTTGATCAAACCAAGTTAGGTGATTTGATAATGTATTGAATTATCATGCATAAACAAAGGGGGAGCTTTGTAAATTTTATAGTCATAGGATCAAAGGATTGTGTAGTTGAATCTAAAAGAGTAGGTATGGAGGCAATTTTGTTGCTTTTTTATAGAGCTATGTATGGTCAAAAAGAGTGTTGTGTTTTGAGCATGTTTGAGAAGCTCAAAGGTAATAAGTGGTATGAATAGTGTTATGGGGAGTTTTTATCATCTATTATATGTGGTCCTTTCTTGTTATTGGCTCTTGAAGTCTTTTTAGATCCTCAAGATCAAAATATGATCCCACTTCATCATTATGTCAAAGGGGGAGAAAGTATTTGAAGAGAGAGACAGAGTCTGAGCATAAGATTTGTATTGGTGTTGACATAAATGATAAAAGGGTATATTTTTGGAGAGGTGTCAATTATTTTTCCAAGGTTATCAAGGATGTCGATGAGGTGTCACATGTGCTAGAATGACAATGACAAAGTGTGCTTCAATATGTTTTAGTGTTCTTGCATAGTTATTTAATGTTTGACTTGGATAGGAAATTGATGGATGATATTGATGGTATGGACATGTTTTAGAGACCCTATTTGGTGTTATGAGTGATTGGAGTGCTTATGGAAGTGAAAGGAATTCATCAAAGTAGTCAATTGAGTGTTTAGGTTCAAGTAGTCATCTTAATAAATAAAGTTGAGTGAGAAGATTGATGACATAATATTTCATACGTATGAAAGTTTCAAGATTAGTTTGATAAATTAATGGATTACCATATGAAAGGATATAATATGGTTCAAATTTTAGGTTTGGACATGGATCATAGAAAAATTTATTAAAGTGCAAAGTTGGCTTCTTAGACAAATTTTACCAAGTTCCCATACTTAGCCAAATTTATGATATTAAAGATCTATGGTGAGAATTTAATAAAATAATAGATATAATGGTGAATATTTAATATAATTGAATAAGGATCCAATGGCATGTTTCAAATACAAATATTCAAGATTGCACACACTAGTCACATGTGTCATAATCATAAATTTTGAGCAGTAGATCTATGGCGAGCATGAAACTTGTCAAATAGAGATCAAAGATGAGTGTATGATCATGCAATTAGAGATCAATGGCACATGTTAAGTCAATAAGTCAAAGTATTCTCAAGTTTCATGTAAAACTACCAACTGGTACAAGCACATTGACTGCATGGTACAGGCAGTGCAAAAGGCATGTAGAGATGCTAAGTGGCATGTTCGTGGAAGCATAGATATAAGATCAATGGTGAGTGATTATAGGTTAAATACTAAGATACTATCAAGGAGATTGATGGAGTGAATTTATTTAAAGTTTTTAGGGAGAATGAGATGATGTCAAAGTTTTTGATTTTTAACATTTACATAATGATCGTTGGAATTTGAATATTCAAATTAATGAGGGAAAAATAGTCTATAGTTTTTGAGCTATATCTTTTGATCCAAGACAAATTTCATGGTGGTGTAAAAATAAAATTTGAAGAGGACTTCAAGGAACATCCATAAAAGTTCATTATAAGGTCTGAATATCTATATAATTGTATATATTGAGCTTCAAAGTTGACTATTTTTTCATTCATGGTGTTACTGTGTACAAAATATTTTTAAAGCAATTTGTGCTTTAGTAGAAGAGGTGGGAGTATTATTTTTAAGATGTCTTATAGGTCATATAGAGTGGAACCATATATTTCAAATTTATATTGTGTTCTTGTTTTTCTTGATGAAGTGCTAAAAGGGTAATAGGTCTCCATGAGACCTATAAGGGATACTAAGGCCTAATTGAAAGGTGTAGTTGATTAAGTGTGACCCATGGATGCTATGGCTGACCTGTAAGGATGAATTTGAGCTATGTGTTAGCATGATATAAGTTTTAAGGATTAAGATAAGTATTATGGCTGACCTAGAAGTTGATATTCATAGAGACTCTATAAATATTGGAGACCAAGGCAATGGTTTCTAGACTTGGAAGTGAATATGTTGAGATAGTAGAAGATAGAGATAAGGGAAAGAAATTAGAGGGAGTGTGTTCAGTGGATGGAATAAAATACTAAGTAGATTAAGGATGATTGAATAATCCTAGAGTTATCCAAAATGGATGTTTGGATGCATTGCTTGTATGAGCAAGTTTGAGGGTGTGTGATGAGTTGAAAGAAAGAGTAGAGTTGAGAAAGTGTGGAACTGAGCAAAGGAGAGAACCTTTGGGAGAGATGATATAGGTCAATGAGGACTATCAGTGTGTGATAAAGATAACACATGTTTATTTGATCAAGTTAATAAATATGAACACATAGGTCATTAGACCTAATAATCCTATAAGAGGTTGATTGAGTGAGTAAGACCTAGAGGTTGTTTGACAGAGATAGAAGGATGAAGAAGAGTGTAAACAAGAGAAGTCCATTATTAGGTGTATAAGACATTAGATTAGAGGTGGAGGTCAGATCAGGGTAGCTAAGTGGGTTCTTGGTTTCATAAGGGGTTGGTTCCTTCTTGTGGGATGGATGTCTCACTAAATTAAGGGATGGGTGTTCCTTGATCATTTAGTGCTGGTCTAAATTTAAATCTTGTTATTATAGGAATGTAGTCCATTTTATATGTTCTAGTGGGTTTTATTCCCCAAGAGGGTTTCCCACATAGATCTTGTATTATGTGTGTGATCTTCCTTATTTTTATTTTTCATTACTATAAATGATGTATATTCTTCATTATTGATAATGTTATTTGGTTAAGGGTTTGAAAGGATTGGAATTGAAGTTTGGATTATCTAGCATCACTGATTCACCCCCCCAGTGATTATACCTCTAATAGTATGAAATCTTAGGGAGTGTCATCCAAGAGGTTAGGTGAAGAACTATATAAATGTAAGATATTTTTCTAGAGGTGGTATCTAGTTTGAATTATTATTCTATTATAAGCAAGGTTTTAGAAATACTCATGCTTATTGGTACAAGGTTTTAGTATATTGATTTATTGTTGGTTTTTTGTAATGTTTTGACTAAAAAGAAAGATAACTACTTCATCAAAGTAAATGAATAAAAGTAAATAAAAATGAAGAGTTTGAAATAAATGAAAGGATACTTATTTATGGTATTTTTCAATTCACGTTTGAATGTATGCAATACTAGAAAGGAAAATCTGTCTTAACAATGCAAATGATGATTTATAGCTTTTCTAAGTGAAATCTAAATGAAATTGTTTTTGTTTTCAGATTATGGATGAATTAATCTATTATGCAATCTAATATTATAAAATATTCATGTAAATACAAAATAATATCTAGATCCTAAGCAACAATACTATCAAGTATCTATATATTCTTTTGCATATGTAAGCTAACACTAGTTTTTGGTGTTTCTAGATGAATGCACACTAAGTTTAAATGATTTATATGGAATGAAATTAAATTTATAAATTATGATTTAATAAACCAAAACAATGTTTTAAATTTACTCAAATAATGTGAGTCAAGATTGAGATACTACCTTTCATTCTCATAGGTTTGGATAGAGTTTTCTACTTACTAGTGTACTTGTTTGTGCATGAACAAGAGATTTTTCTAAGCTGAAAATTGATTTTTGTTGAAGCTGAAAATGTTTTTTTGTTTTTTAATATTTACATAGGGATTGAATGCAAATATTTATGTTTTGTAAGGATATATTGTATGGATGTAAAAATTAAGAAACTAACAAATATTTTGGTTGTAAAGATGGTAAGAGAAAAGAATTATATTTACTATCTATTTTTATTTTCAAAATATAGATATAATATAATGAAAAAAAGGAAATTAAACTAATATAATATACTAAAAAAATAAAGGAAACTAAAATTATAAACCCATAACTTGATCAAGATGTAGACCATCTATGATAAAAAGATGTATTTGTGATATGGTGCTTAGAATGATAGCTCCTCCATTCAAAATAATGATTACAAGAACTCTCTGATCAAGGAGAATGATAAAAAAATAATAGAAGAAGAAGAAAATGAGAGGAACACAACTCCAAACAAAATAATAGTTGATTTTTTATGGCTAATGCACTACATACAAATATTTATTTGTAAATTTAATAACCTTCCTTATTTAAAATTATGTATTCTAACATGAAAATGATCAATAAAAAATCTCAAAATAATGATAAGCAAGTTCAAGCTATAGAAAAATTCAAAAATTCAACCTCCAATGCAAATTTTTTGGATCTAAAATTTATTTGAAAATGAAATACTTGTAGGATAGAATTACAAGTTTCAAGGGTGAATTTAACTGAGTTGAAATTGGAGTAGAACTTATAAAAGACTTGAAAATAATAAAAAATAGAAGAGGGAGTGAGTTGGACCAGAGAGGAGGTGAATTCAAGGTGAAAAAATAAGAAACACAAAAAAAAACATGCAAAATGTATGAAATTTTAAGTTCCAAAAGGTAAAATTAGAACATGGACCAAAGGTGATAGAACCACCCCTATTTATAGGAGTGGTTACACAACCACTAATCCTAGTGATAAAAACATCATAGAGTAATATACAACTGACATGTTAGTGACAATTCTATTAGGGTAGTTTACACAAGTGGTGTGATGAACTTGACACATATAGGGGTTATTTAATGTTATAGGGTGGTTGTGAGAACCAATAGGGTGATTTTGTAACCAATTGAATATTTTTGAAAAAAAACAAAGGAGAGATGCAAAGGCTAATAAAAAGGGAGTTTGAGGGGTCTAGGAGAGAGATATTAAAGTAAGAGGGATAGAATGTCAAAGAGAACTCAAGTTGACCATAAATTAGAATATCACTACATCATCATTAGATATCATCCCATGAGTATTAAACTTGTATGCACCTAAATTCACTCACCTCATTAACGTCACTAATATTCTTAGTAATCGGCATTAATTTTTCTATCCAATTTATTTTAATTAATCCCATTCTAATATGCTCCTTTATCCCACTAATTTATCCTAATCTTATCTATTTAAATAATGTCCATTTCCTTTATTCTTCTTCATCTCTTAACCTTAATCATCCCACTCCATTAATTTATACTAAATCTCCATTATCCTATTATAATATTACTTACCTATTATTTAGGAATTTTAAATTCCCATGACCCCACCTAACCACCTACTAGACCTACTCATAGGCTCTCCTATACCCCTAGTCCCTAGTTATCATACCTAATACCCATCTAACCTCCCTCTAATCACCATTAGTCCCTAAAAATCTTTATAGAATCCTTGAAATTTAGAACCTTCTCTAAACCTCCCCCTCTCCTCTAGAAGCCTCTACATCTAGAGGCTTCCAAGGAATTTTAAATTCCTTGGATAATCTCTATCTATTGATCTCCTCCCTCTAAGTTTGAATATCAAAACTTGATCTTTCCCTCTATAATCTATTTAACCAAGAGTCCTCCTCCATGGAAGGCCATCTAAAAATCTTATAATAAATTCATGTCCAATTATCAACTTGAAATTTCATGCCAAAGCCATGTAAAAATAATCTATCACTATCACAACCAAATCCATGTGAAATCTATAATCAAGCATCCATCATCAAAAATCCTTAACTCATGCCATCACTATGTCAAATCTGAGTCTAATATGAAATCATAAATCCTAGAATGGAATTGTATGGAGGTAAGAATGAAGGTAATAATTTTCTTGTTATTATGGTTTTATCTCTTTTATCCATTCCTGTCCGTGTCATTAGGTTTTAGATTTTTATTGCTAAGATTAGTAACATTTCTCAAAATCTAAAATTTGGTGCACAACACCATGTAAATTTTAGGTCCATACATATTTCCATCTCTGTATGATGCCTTGTCATGAATTAATGAGGATGTGATCTGTGTAGTGGCATACAAAATGGAAATAGAGGGATATAAATACCTACCTTACTTTGATGGAGCAATGAAGTGAGACAAGAATTCAACATGTAGACAAAAGATGGGTATCAATTGTAATTTAATGAAAAAGTGGAAAATAGATTACGTAATCAAACCATAGACAATAATATGCATCATATGTGTAGGGAAGATCATACTACTTGAATTGTCTTGTTGAGCGACTGAACCCTTTATTGTGGTCATGAATCTATAAAATGTGCTACATAAGATAAAAAATAATTAAATTATTAGTTTTATTAAAATTTCACATCAATATGACTTTTTAAACATAAAAATAAGCATTAATGAGATAATATGCTAAAATTAAAAACTTTTCAAACCAAAATAATTAGTTTGGGGGTTTATTATATTCAAAACTTACCAAAAATAACCTCATTTGTGCTAATAAACTTGTGAATTTTTAATCTCTAAATTGCATGTGATAGTTTTGAGTGAGAAAGAATTCAAAAGAATGAGCACAAGAAGAATATGGAGAATATAATAGTGACGGGTAGAGAATAGTAAGGGAAGGTAGTTTTTTACTGGTTTTTCCTCTTTCACCCAAGTTTTGCAACTTTACTTAAAACACACTAAAATTCCAATGATTTTGAAAGTTTTTAGTTTTAAAATGTTTGTGGGGAGGGTTAGATTAGGAAATTTTTAATTTTTTAATGTTTTGAGTGAAATTTTGAGGGTTTTGGGGGTTTTTTGGAAGGGTTTGGTCAGGAAATAAAACCCCCACATCGGGGATAAAACCCTCAATATTTATCATCCAATGATGACATAACCACCATGATAAATCTATAACCACCACTCTTTTTAGGGTTGATGGTTATGTAACTACCACTAGATGATAATTACATAATCACCTAAGGTAGTTACGTAACCACCTAGGGTAGTTATGCAATTTACTAAGGTGGTCACATAATCACTTATGATGGTTGTGTAACCACCACCTATAAATAGGGACAATACCATTCTTTAGGATCGAGAGGGTAAATTAGGCTTGTTGAAAGGGTAGAAATAGGCAACATGTTTAATTGGTGTATTTTCCTACTACAAAAGACATAGAGAAAATTTTAGTGGTATTTTTTTATTCATTAATATTTCAGTTTTTGGAATTCAATTTTGGTGATATGGTGGGGTCCACAACATGGCAAAATCACCTTTATTTTACAAGAAAAGTTATTTTTTAAGGTTTGGCTCACTACATGTTGAAAGTAATTTGTCATATATATAGGATTTTTTCTAGTACCAATAAAATATGTGTCATTCTATCATGGGAAATTCACTAGTATTTATTGTCTCTTATTGATCATGTCTATTGTCTAGTCATGTTTTGATGGCTTCTACTAGAAATAATAAGGGGTAGTAAAATAAAAGAAAAAAATTAAATTATCTTCTTATTTAAGCCAAATAAAAAATATAGGTATAAAATATTTAATAATTCATTTCACCCTATTTAATCATTTATAATTTTGTCAAAGCTCATTTGGACTATGGACACACTCATTGATTATCTAGATACTCCAATCGATCATTTGGCTAAAGCATCAAGATGATACTCTAGAGAACCTATGTGACCATATAAAACATGTAGATGATCATTTGGATAGCCTAGATAATCATTTGAATAATATAGATGACCACTTGGAAAACTTAGATGATCATCTAAACCATGTAGATGACCTTCTAGATAACCCAAATGACCATCTGAATCATATAGATGACCATCAAAGAATCAAGATGAACATATGAATCATGAAAAAAATCACCTATAATTTTAGGGTAGCCTCCTACATTTTCTAGATGATTATTTTGATACTTTTAGATAATCTTTTGGCCCCTCTGGGTAGTGGAAACACCTTGGCTGTCATCTGGATATGATTTATTATATTTTTTATTTACAATTTCATATAAAATGATTTATCATATTTTAATTATTTATAATTTCATATAGATGTTAAATAATTATTATAATGTCTATCATATGACAATTTTACAAACAAAAACCATTGATAACACTTTGGAAGATATGCCTCTATTGGAAAATGTGTCTAAGTGTGAAATGCCCTTAGCATAAGATAATTATAATTCAATTGAATTTGAAATTTTACAACCATTGTCTAATTCTCCTCAAACAATAATGTCATTATAAAAGGTACATAAACAAAAAAATTCAAGGAAAAGGAAATAGGTGGATATTTGTACTTAGCAAACACAAACTCCACTTGAAAAAAACAAAACAAAATCTATGTGAAAGAAGAAAACTACATGGGCAATTGAAAGGTTATTTCAATTTTATTGGCCATCTAAGTATCCATTCATTGATCCTGTAATCCTAAAAAATAATAATGACACACCAAAAAAATGTAAATTTACAATATGCAGTTGAAAACTAAGAAAATATGTAAAAATGAAATTGAAGCTAGACACAATTGAGAAACATTGTGGTAAAATTTATGTTTCAATTGGAAAATATGGATAAACTACAATAAAAATGACATGGAAAATAATGTAGGAACATCTACAACAACACTATGCAGTAGATTATGAAATTCACTAGAAACATCAATGACACCTCGTTCAAACATGAGGAAGAATTTCAATGCAGTTTGGAAAAGTTGATCTGGTGAATCTATAGGCCAAAAATATACAAATATCCACTATATCACATTCTCAAAAGAAGCAAACTAATCTCTGACATTTAAAATTATAAGTTTTTACATTATCATAATGGATTCAATAACATTATATAGTCACATTAGTCTAAAACTAGTGCATGGGAAATGTCAAAATGCCTTATAATAGTTGAAAATGAGGATTTGAAAGAAAAAGTTAAAAAAGTGTAGTTTATATCACTATCAATTAATAGGGTTATAATGGTTGACAACACATCATGGGTTTATATGCATGCCTATACATTTTAAAACCATTCTAGGAAACTACAATTGATTTATATAAATAAAATGATAGAAAATTGTAATGTAGAAAACTTGTAAAGATTGGTTATTTATAGTTTGAAGGATATCATTAGCATGGATGATCATGATACTGGTAAAAAAAATAATGTGTATTAGTGCAGATGGTGTGGAAGTAATGCATGAAAAAATAAATGGTCTATGCATTTATATACAAATAAATTTTACCTTAAACATGATTGCAATACATTGCATGACACATAGAATGAATTTGGTGTACAAAATTGTGAGCACATTTCAAAATGTCAAAAAAGTGGAAGAACTTATTCACGACCTATATGAATATATGGAAATCAATCCAATTTTTTTTTTTAATTCCAATTTTTTTCAATTGGAGTGACTGATGGGAAAAAACTTTGAAAGATGTTTACACACGATGGATTTCAATGTATGAACCTGCCTATAAAATATTTGAAGAATATCCATCGTTAATAGGGTTCATATTTAAATACATGACGGAAGTAGATAAGGCCAAATATTTGTTGTATAATTTAACATATTTTTCTAATCTATTAACATTATGTGGTATTATGCCAATGTTGAAAGAAATGCATTGTTTGAAAAAACATGCACAAGAAAAATCCATTTATATTGTTGATTCCATACTGTTGAGGAAAAGGGTTTGTCAATCTCTAGATATGATATACAACTTGAAAGAAAGTTTTAAGGGGTTAATATTTACCAAATGGGAAATTTTAAAAAATATTAAGGATCCAAATAGCTATTTGAGATTCAATATTCATGATCATCTCTATTTGTTTGTTGATGGAAAGGATATTCCACTCCACTATTTATGAAAATGCCCTAAATTGGTTGTGGGAGAACTTGAAGAACTACATGTAACACAAATTTTATTCAATAATGTTATATATGATATAATGATTAAATTGAGAAATATTTCACAATATTTAGTAGTGAAATTTAGGATTGTTTTAAAAGGGATGAATTTTTTGAAGTCATGGCAATGACGAATCCTACATTTTGGAATGTTCTAGAAAGTGAAGAAGTAACAAAAAAACAATTTCACAAATACATGGGTATTTTGATCAATCATTTCTGTATGTATATGTAAATTAGTGGAGTTGAAGTTAGGGCTACTTTACAAAAGGACTTGATGACAAAATAGTCATTGCATTACATATACAATGATGGATCAATATCTTTCCTTGAGTGAAACAACATAGAGCAGTGTAGCTACAAGGCTATGGAAAAAATATATACTAGCACTATTTTACAAGAAAATATCAATGAGTAATTAAAAGTATATGAATTATTCTAAATAATGATTTTGGGGTCTGTAGAAGATGAAAGAGTGTTTAGTGCATTATCTTTCATTAAATCAAAATTTTGAAATAGTTTGGATAAAAAATTGGAGGCATGTTTGAGATTATACATTTCACGTTATTCATTAGATGAATTTCCATATGAAAGAGCATTTGTAATTTGAATTTATCTCACTAAAATAAGGGGACTCACTAATACAAATAGAAGAAAAGATACTAAAAATACAATTGAGACATGGGTAGGGCATACAAATGGCAGTTATGATGAATAGTTTATGAAATTAAAGGCATCATTTTAGCTACTAGATTCATAAATACAATTAATTTTTCAAAAATTCAACTCATTTAGGTGAATTATCTCTTGTTAATTCTTTTATAATTATTATTTTTTAGAATTCATTGATTAATTAGTGTTAATTATGAGGAATTAAAATAGTAAAGCATTATTTTTATTAATTGATATAATTAGCAACATATTATAAATCTAATAATAATTATATTGTGTTTTTTGAAGGTTATTAATTTTTTGTTGAATTTATTTTATATTGTTCAATACATAAGATGAAATTTTTGCTTTTAAATTTATGTTCAATAGTGGAGGCTTCATGATAATATTAAATTCACTTGTTGAATTCTTATAGCATGAAATAAATTTTAAAATGGATAAGTAAAATAACTAAATATGCATCAAGTAATATTAAAAATTTGAACTTATAAAAGAGTGACATGTATATATCTGTGTGTGTGTGTGTGTGTGTGTGTGTGTGTGTGTGTGTGTGTGTGTGTGTGTGTGTGTGTGTGTGTGTGTGTGTGTGTGTGTGTGTGTGTGTGTGTTTGTGTGTGAGGCTTCATGATAATATTAAACTCACTTGTTGAATTCTTATAGCATGAAATAAATTTTAAAATGGATAAGTAAAATAACTAAATATGCATCAAGTAATTTTAAAAATTTGAACTTATAAAAGAGTGACACACACACACACGTGCACACACACACACACACACACACACACACACACACACACACACACACACACACACACACACACACACACACACACACATCTGTGTGTGTGTGTGTGTGTGTGTGTGTGTGTGTGTGTGTGTGTGTGTGTGTGTGTGTGTGTGTGTGTGTGTGTGTGTGTGTGTGTGTGTGTGTGTGTGTGTGTGTGTGTGTGTGTGTGTGTGTGTGTGTGTGTGTGTGTGTGTGTGTGTGTGCGCGTGCGCGTGTGTGTGTGTTACACACACTACTCATCATAATATCATATTAACCACACAAATATAATATAGATTTTTCCCACCAAAATGCATGGTGTAAATAAAGAATCTATGCATGCTCATATTCTTAAATGTTGTCATAACCTTCAAAACAAGGTGAACATCTAAATTTCCAAGATGATCACATTATATACCTTAAACTAGAAAAATTAAACATACACATATACATCCCAACCATTTCAACTAGCACTCACAATAGTAAATGGAATTTATAATTATTATCCAAGTCAAAAATACACAATTACAAATATATCTTATAGATATAACAAAAATACAATAGTTAAAACTTACTAACACTACTCCATATTTCAAATAAATAATTTATGCATCCTCATATTATTAAATGTTGTCATAACCTTAAAAACAAGGTGAGCAGAGCATCTAAATTTCCAAGATGATCACACTATATACCTTAAACTAAAAAAATTAAACATACACATATACATCCTAGCCATTTCAAATAGCACTCACAATAATAAAAGGAAGTAATATTTATTATCCAAACCAAAAATACACAACTAAAAACATATCTTATACATAATAAAAATACAATAGCTAAAAATTAGTGCTCTATATTTTAAAAAACATGTCCCACATTTAAAAAACTAGATACTAAATAATAAATACTTTTGCCAACAATGGCTGTCTCATATTTAAAAAACTTATAGAAACTTATCCCATGTTTAAAAAAATAAATACTTTTGCCAAAAATAGATGTCTCATATTTGAAAAAACTTATATAAATGTGTCCCATATTTAAAAAACTAAATACTTTTTCCAAATCCAACAATGGTTATCTCATTATTTTAAATTCTCTTCTGTCCTCTGATTCAGACTTATTACTGCTTGGATTTTTGTTTATTTAAGGATACCTAAATCAATAAGATCCTTAGCTTCTATATTGATATTTTCAAGGGTCACACACTCATATCAATCCACATCTCTATATAAATGTAAGCTAGGATCCACATCAACTTTATTTTTTAACATTTTTTTTGGGTTCATGTTGTGTTCCTTAATGATTCTCTTTAAAGTATTCTTTTGATTATTCATTTTTACAAGCCATTACTTGAGTGTAATAGCTAAATATAAACTTTTTCATGCACTCCCAAGATGCATCTTGAGGATAAAATCTTCATTCTTCAAATCTGTATACTTTGACAATAAATGGAAACAAAATAAAAATTAATTAAAAATTACAAAAATAAATTTAAAATTAAAAATAAAGAGCAACACTTACCATGAATTTTTCATTTTATACCTTAGTAATTGATGCATGAACTTCATTTCTCTTCAATTTATTGAAATAATCTTGGGCCTCCGCATTAAAATTTTCCAACCTATTTAACATTATATATCCAAAATTATATCATTAAAACTATTACTCATAGTAATAGTTATGAAAGCTACCTAATTCACCAAAACATCAGTTTTTTCTAGATCATGTTCAATCAATGAAAATGATTAACTGCATTAGGAGTGATTATGGAAATGGGCATTGATTTATTGAATCAAAACTTTAGATTGATACTTGTACTATTTCAAATACTCAATTTGCTTCAAAATAATAGAATTAATTAATGTTTTATTATCTTTAGGCAACAAAAAGTAATATGATCATCAGATTTGGGAACAAAGTCAATTTCTTTAGAGGAAGTTCCCCTATCTAGAGAGGGCATAGTGTAACTTTGAGGAAAATCATCAGTGACATTTGATTGACTACCCTATATCATTGATTGTGGATTAAAAAATTACATGCTTATGCCACTATTAATTCCTAGGAAATCATAATCAAGTTCTCTATGATGAAGACATGTAGTTCCCATTACAATCTCGATACCACTCAAATAAAATGTAGGAAACTATGATGTTGTGAAATGTATAGTTCGATATCTTCTTCCAGTCAATGTAAGATAAATTAAAAATATCCCTTGCCCATGTGGTGTAGTAAGAGGTGGATCGGGTGATGGTAGTGGTGGCAAAAAAATATTTCAAGGGAGAGTTGACACTGTAAATCAATTAATGGTATAACACATTATGACATGCATAAAATAATAAATCATTATATAGCAAGTAAAATTAATAATAACTTACTATTGAATAGAGCTTATAGGTTGTTAGAATTGATAACTGGGTGAAACTAAAGGATGTGAAGTTTGAGGTACATTTGAAAATCTTGATAGTCATTATAAAAAAATAAAATAATATGATTGTAAAATTGTAATTTTTTGCTAATGAAATAAATTGTGAAAATCATACCAAAAACATGAGATTGAGCTTGATCATGGGATTATGGGGGAGGAATAATTGAAATCCTTAAGAATTTTCTTGTCAGTGGTGAAATAGGTGATGATTCTTGCTTATCTATTTTAATAGATACCTCAACTGGCTGATGACACTTTATTGCTACTTTCCTTCGAGCAATTTATTGAGATATTTATTTTTGTAACATAAAAAAAATAATTTTTGAATTTAAGATGTCATATAATAATTTTAAAGAGCTATAGTATAATATTGATTTGTGAAATCACCTCTTGGTAGAAAAGGGAGAGTGCTTGGGCACCCATTTGTTGATGAATAGTAGTAGGAATATCTATGCCCTCCAACTGGTAAAATGTCTCATTGTATAGTGCAAGAATGTAATTGGTACAAGAAATTAAATAATTTTCATTTTTATAAGCCATAATCAAATCATCCTTAATTATATTAGAAACATGGGTACACTAATCAAATTATTCTTCATTGAGTGTATGCAAGATATACACAATAGCCCAAAAAGGTGTTTTGATGGTCTTCCATATATAACTAATCTTGATTGGAAAAGCTCAATCCTAGAGAGCAAAAAAGGATTTGTAACACATTCAATTTTTATCCCCCTTTTGTTTTTAATATGGGAAGATATAAATAGAAAAACATATTATTATTAATAATAAATAATCTTGAAAATTGCTAATAAATTTTTAAACTCAAAATCATTATTCATAGTACTTACTATATAGCTACAAGTCATAGTGGGAATCTAGGTATTGTATCCACATCCATCAGTTGGATCTTTCTATTGATAGGGTTGACATTCCTATGAGGAAGCCCTACCAATTTGGTGATGTCCTTGGGTGTAATTTCAAAGGAAAGAAAATAGTTGTTGATAGTGATATTTAATCTCAATGACATGGTATTGAAAAATGATAATAAATGAGTAGTAAACTAGATATCGACATCATACTATGACATGTTAATAATCCCCTTGAAACAACATTTCTCAATCCATTTTGAGCATGTTTCTTCCTATTCTAGAAGCTTTAGAATGAGGGTGTACATTAGATTATTGAAATAAGTTTTTCCTTCATTAGAGAGGCTTGGGTCAGTAGACATTGTTATAGGGGCATGCATAGGAGGCTTGGTGGAAGGTATAAGTGGAGAGTGCAAGGTATGGTTATTGCGGAGTCTTAGAGAGACAAAGGTTGGAACATAAAAACTATGGAAAAAGATAAATAAGGGTCAGAACTCTTATCTATAGGCAAAACCAACCATGATATAGTAGTGGAAATTAATGTTTGTGGAAATAGGCATTAATTATGATAATTTGAAAAAACACCTAGATAATCACCTTGAATATCAAGATAATCACTTGATATTTCCAGATGAACAACTAGAGAAATCAGATAGTTATTTGTTGATATTAGATAATCACCTGAAGTGGATATATGACCATTTAAAATTACATCCAAAATTGAATGGAATGACCAAATAATTTTAAAAATATGTAAGATAATCATCTTAGGTGGCATCCAGATGATCATTTGAATATTTTAGATGATTATCTAAGGAGGCATCTAGATGATTATCTAAAAGCACTAGATGATCATCTAGAATAATGAGATGATCACTTGGGACAACTAGACAATTATCTAAATATTCTAGATGATCATATAAGGTAGTATTCAGATGATCATCTAAATATGATAGATGATCATTTGAAGATGATAGATGATAATTAGAGGAGGCATCTAGATGATCATTAGAAAAAACTAGATGATCATCTAGATTGGCTGAATAATAATCTAAAGTAGTGTTTAGATGATCATCTGAAGGATACAAATGATCATCTAGAACTTTCATACAATTATCTTGAAACATTTGGTCAATAACCTATTTTCTTATAGTTTTTTGTTTGAAGTTTAAATGAAAAAAATATAGGCATAAACATACTATAAAAACATACATTGGTTATCTCATCGATTTTACCTTGATGATTATTTAGCTTTTTTCCTAATTCATTGTGACTATGAAACTAATTAACCCTACCATACCCATGTTTTTTTAAGTATAACATACTAAAATTTTCCCTAAAGGGACCTACATTCATTGGATTAGATCTCAAGAGTAGGAGTGGCTTCCCTGTGTTATGTCACCACTTGTAACAGACAAGTTAGTAGTCCTAGATCGAGTTGAGATACTTTGAATGGCATAGGTGGGGTTAATACCTATATCAAACAAGTTATTTTGTGACATGGTCACCTAATAAGACCCTAAATGTAATAATTTTATGTTCCCTTATGCTCCAAGAAAGTGGAATATCACTTTGGTTGACATATATAGTATTATAGGTCTACCAATGATAGGTCAATTGGTGGCCCTATGAGAGGCCATGATTAGGGCCAAGGTAGTGGGTTAGGTCAAATTTTTTGTCAATGTTAGTACACACAAGGTGGGTAAGAAGTTTAGAGAAATGATTTATAAGATTAAAGGATCAACGATTCTATATCTATAGAAAGTGATCATTGGTATTCTCACCTCTCAACTAGTGGAAGATAAGGGTAGCAACATGATACATTACATTTGGTCTTCAATCATCTATTGGATTGAGAAGAGGGAGGTCAAATTTCTTGGGGCAAAGAGATATTGGCCTATTATTACATAGACTTATACCATATGGCCAAATTAGGGAGATTTCCTTTAGTCACCCTATGATCATGAGTTTGGTATATGAGTGGATGATTCCATACTAAAGGGGATTAGCTATTAGGGACAAATATGGCACCATTTTAACCTTACCTTAGGTGGTCAGGACTTTGATAATGACATGATTGATAGACATTATCTACTATGGCATGGTTGGAAAGTTATATGGGGAGGATACATACCTCATGGTGGATACTAAGGACACCTAGGTATGATAAAAAATACTATAAGTTGGGGTACACCCAATGGACATAGTGCCTCAATAGTTTGGCATGCCCTTTATGGGAAACCTTCCCATACTAAAAATGGTTTATAGAGGTGTGTGAGAGGAACATGTAAGTATATTAGGGTGGATAACATGACACCTAATTATATTAGGGGTGATAATCACTCAAGTTATTCAACTAAGAGTTGTACATGGGGGAAAAAAATAGATATCTCCCTTGCCACAACCACTATAATAGGACCCCACTTAACATGATCTTCTGTAAAATCAATAATAGGTAGGTGGAGATAGTGAGAGTATAAATTATATTGATTTGGATGAGGGCCTCAATGTGGATGAGGATGAGGCTTATTAATATGACTCTGATTAGGATGAGGATTACATAGGTAAATTGTTAATTTATGTATTTTAGCTTATTACTTATATTTTACTTTTAGGTTTGATTACTTATTCACTTTCCCCAACTTAAGCAACTTGTATTTGAAAATAGGTAGATTCTCATAGTGTTTATCTTTGGTTGAGATACTCACCTTATCTTTCCTAAACTAGTCATATTCATTGAGGATACTCTCTAGTGTCACTAAACCTTTGGGTAAATTATTTACCCTTAACTATAAAATATGATCACTAAATTGATGTTGCAGTCTACCTTAGTTCTTATTATATAATTCTGCCTCATGTTGGAGAAAGTAAGTAATTAATTTGATTTTTATAAAATTGAATCTACCATTAATTATTCTAATTTATAATTTTAGATACATTGAATAAATGGAAGACCATTATTAGGGACACCCTAATAATTATTTTTATCTGGGCATCGATATGACTAGAGATAAGCTTCTAGTGGTTTTTGGATTGCCTTCTGGGATAGGTCAACACACTGATGTCTTTGATCTAGCCTACCATGAATTTTTGACACTAACTAGATTAAGAGTGGAGAATATTACTCTAGAAGAAATGTCCAAAAAACATATGCCCTGGTAGACATGATGGTACTTGAAAGAGGTCAAGATTCTTCAAGCTAATGAATAAGAACCATAGCTTTGTAAGGAGACATCAATGGGAGAGAGACAAGAGCCCTTAAGATGGGGATAATTTCTTAGGGAATTTTTAGTAGGAGACATCATAGGATAAATATCCCCCATAATTATACTACATCATATCTTTCTCATAGGATGAGTATGAAATCTTATGCTATTATACATATTGTACACTTTTCTTTTTGATTTTTGAGATCTTGAGACACATTGGCCCTCTATGAAGGTGATTGTACTAGCAACTTATGTTGTACAAACTTGAAATTTATTATAACATATATGGATACATTTTGGTTTACCTCTTATTTAATTTTCATAACATGTTACAATCTTTAATTTCCATGTTTTTTTGTTAGTTTATGCACTTTAGATGACTAGACATGTGATGATATACCATGTATCTCTCTATTTTTGATAAAATGTTATGGATAATGTTTATATATGTAAAAACACAATGTATTCAAATTATTTAATATGATGGATATATATTAAAGTATGCATGCACTAACAACTATTTTGTAGCTGATGACATATTTATTTTGTTACACATAACATGACTTTCCAATTTGCAGCAGGGGAATGTACAAGGGAGATAAGATAAATGCGAGATGATAAAATATGCAAACCATGAATTAATTTTTTTTAATAAAAATGAATATGACCTAAGAATTATGAGAAAATGGGGAATTATACTTCTTTTTATACTTAAAAAATACTAAATTTATTGGATTCATCTAGAGATAACTAGCACTGACATAATTGATTAGTAGGATAAAACCACCTTTTTTAACATATACATGGAAAAATATTTTTTGAATAACTTTTTCTTTGGACACTTTTATTTAATGATTCTTATATATTTAACATTAAATTTTATTTTTAACCACCTACACCTAGTCTCATGTGACTAGGAAGACACATGTGCTCATCACCAAAGGTTAGATGTAGGTGAGTAAGGGGGCATCTCTCCCTAATGCTAACCCCACACAACCAAGAAGATGCTAGATCTCAACATGAAAGGTTAATAAGGGTGATAATTGTGGAATTTCATTTTGATATTACATAAGATTTTGATAAGAGTGTTTTTTTAATGTATTTATAAGGTCTTTACCCTAAAATATTGGCCCCATGCAACTAGTAAGATGAAGAGGCTCATCACTGAAATCTAAGATAGGCAAATAAAGTTACATGATTTTGAGTAGGTGAATGTTATAATTTATAAGTAACTATAAGAGAAGACTATATCATGGACAAGCTTATATACTAGGCTATAGGCTAGCATTTTATGTATTTTTCAAGAAGATATAGGGAAAAGAGATGTACTTTTATCATAAAAACTAAAGAAAGAACCGATGTAATGATAATTTTGAAAATATTTTCAATGTGATAATAGGGTAATGTGAAAATGGAATGATATGATATGATACATTATAAATTTTGTAAAGTTTCATGTTATGTGAACTAACAACCAAAAAATCACCAAACATAACATATAATAATCAACTCAACACATAAACTATGAAAAATGCAATGCAATGAGGGAAATGTGACATAGAATAAATAAATATAAAAATGATTAAGGTGAAAATATTTCATAGATTCACCAAACTCCTTACCTTCTAAAGTACATAATAATAGGCTTCATTATTAAAATCCTTAGTTGCTAGGTAAGGACCTAACCAATTACGTTTGAACTTATAACCTTATTATTTCTTATTTTCAATCTAGATGTTGAGCCTAAGGATAAGGTATACTACATGTATCAGTTCTCATGGACATTTTTATAGTATATTGTATACTCATGTGATCTACATACATGACATAGTTTTGCATAACAATGAGTCATTGTTCATTTAATGTCTCAAGTTAAGTTATCTATGCATTCCTATATTCCTCATGGTCAAGAAGACCCTAGAGAGAGAGACACAAATGATAGGTATATCAACATCAAGAGGTAAAATAGATTCATATCCAAACATGAGGGAATATGGGGTTGCTATTATAGGCATTTTAATGTTGGTTATATAGGCCTAAAGTGTGTTGATGCCTCAATTTGTACATAGGTGTCTAGAGTGTTTAAGAAACACTTCTCATTTTAAAATTCTTAATAAATCAATGTATGAGTTGTAGGTTGTGATAAGCCTATTATCTTTGATGGAATAGAGACAAAACAATTGAATATTTCACAATATTTATAATTTTTGGTGGTTAGGATCCACCATGGCCAAATAGTATATATATGTAAAATAAGTAGTATATATACTAAGAATAATTAATTATGATCAATAAATAACCTAATAACTAATCTAATATGGATATTTATAATGAGAATTAAGCTAAAGTGATCTGAATAAAAAAGGAGCAAAAGGAAGGGTAGGGAAGAAAATAAATATGTTGTTGGTCTTTGTTTCCAGACATTACAACAAAGTTCAAATCTCATATGAACATGTATTTAACCAATGTATGAAGTGAAGAAGCTTATGCCCAAATCACAACATACATCAAGCAAGCTTCTAAAGAAGGTATGAAATGATGCAAATAGGAATCAAAATCACTTTAAATATTCACTCCTACAAGTAAACAACATTAGCCCAAATGCAAAAGAAGTGCATAAAATAAAATAAGCCTAAGAAATTTCAACTAATCTATTATTGGGATACATTATCAACTTTGCATTCAAGATACATATCCACAATCCATAGGAACCATTCAAATATGAAAGTGAAACCAGACAACTAAGAGAGAAACCATATAACACTTCACACAAGGAAATATGGACAAAATTTATAGAATTCCTTGTTTGTATTCATTTCTTAAAGTTTACGAAGTAATTTGACACTAAGAACTCCCTCCTTATAATTGGCAATACCTCTTTATATAGCCTTTTCATGAGGTATGATAGTTAGTCATGTCACATATTAAGGATAGCTATCCTTTTTGTTACAATTTAGAAAAAATGTTATTTTTTAATGGACTAACCTATAGATAATGTGATCTTTCAAATTTCACATGTCTATAAAAAAACAATATCCCATTTCAAAATATTATACAATGCTGGTTACAAGCTTTATTCTTTAGAATACCCTTGAGTTTGCCTATTTGTACCTTTGTCTCCCATAGATCCATGAGATCTTACACCGTTTGATCATTTTATACAAATCAATGTGAACCATAGATCTTTAGATTATTTAGAATCATATAGATATGTTAAAATTGATGTCCTCATGATATTCATTTGAAATCTGCATGAACATCATTGATGGGCATGCAACCATCAATTTTAAACATGTCCACGAGGCTCTTTACTATGTTAAATTGACATCCATATGACCATCATTTGACATTCACGTGAACATCATTGATGAGTGCGTTACCATTAAAATTAAACACATCCATTGGGATCTTTACTATCTTAAATTTGACATCCATATGACCATCATTTGACATCTATGAGGATGTCATTGATGGGCATGTGACCATCAATTTTAAACACATCTTAGGGACTATTTTCCAAGCTTGCCACTTGTTATTTTCTAGTTCACTCTGTACTCTATCAGTTCTACTAGGAAATGTCTTTTTGCCATGTGGTGGTCCCGTGGGCCTCAATATATTCATTTGAAAGTCTTACTCCATCTCACTCCATTCAATCATGTCTATTTGGGTGAATGTGAGCTGTTGATCCTACATATTTTAAAAAGATTTAAGTCAGGCTTGATCTTAAAGTTTATGGACTATGGTTTTGATTTCATGTTAATAAACATGAATTGAAACCTTAGGCTAGGAGAATTTAAAATAAGTTTTGAGACATATAAAAGGTGACCCCATGAATAATAAAAGATACCAAGGCATAAATACTTTAGACCAAGGTTAGAAACCTAAAACAAAAGGACCCCATGAATAACAAAGACACAGTGTAAAGTCTTAGCCTAAGGTTTTTATTATTTTAATAAATATGATAAAATTTAGGATAAGACTTTAGGTTAAGCCTTATAAGAAAGGGACCATGTGATTATTTAGACCAAGCTAGGATTTTTAGCCTAAGGTTTGGTTGTGTTGAAAAACATGACCAAGCCTTAGGCTGAAAGTTAAACTAAGTCCATAGTATTAAATTTGTTCCTTCTTAAATTTTAAAAAAAAGATCCCACCAAATTTAAATTTGAATTAAAAGGTCCAAGTAAAAAATTAGGTTAGGGTTTAAAAATATGAATTTAATTAATCAATTATAGACCAATGTTAGTAAAATATCAATTTAACATTGATGCATAAAACCCTAAACATGTTCATTCCCAAACAAGGTCCATTAAACCTATAACTTGAAACACAAATAGCCAATGTTAGCACTTTAGATAAGATTAAACCAAAAACATCAATAGATAAGTCATCTAGACCATATCTTAAAATAAAAATAATGTGCAATCATGTTAATGACACTCTGATCAAGCAAATTTTTAAGTTCAAGGTACAAATTTTCACAATTTGACACAAGGGTCCCCATTTTTAAAAAAATGGGGGTATGTTGAACTCAAAAAATGGTGACTTTTGGGAGAAACGTAGTAATATATTAGAATTCAAAGACTTTGGTTTAGACTAATAATTAATCTACTTATTCCATTTGATCAGGCACCATTATTAAGATTAGATCATGTTTATAACAAATCTTGCACATGTAAAATTAGGATAAAACATCAAGATATAGCCATGATATGTGTGTGCTTTGATTCCACTTACTGATTGCCATATGATTTAGAAAACAACTTCTAGGTTCATGACTTTAATCATTAACATTGACTTTTAACATGTTTGAATATTCATTAAGAACCATGATTTAGCTCAAGGAAGGCTTGGTAATTTCTCTAATTCCATCCAAGCATCCATAGCCATAACAAAGATGCCTTTAGATCCATTCAAGGCCTTGATCCACTACCAGTCAAGCATCTATAGCCCCAATGGAGATTACTAGAATCCACTTTGCTTAGAAAGCTCTTTGAATCTAGTAATAAGGATCTTATTTTTGGATTTTTTTCAAGTCATTTTGAATTTATAGAAAAGGTTGGGAACCAAGTTAGCCAAGTTTAGGGATTTGTTCAAGTGTTTAAGTTTTAGATAATCATCTTTGGCTATAAACTTTATCCTAGGCAATTAATTTTTTTAAGTGCAAGCATGACTATGTCTTAATAGTTTAATCTTTCATCCTACATGTGTAATCCTTCTTAAAACCAAGCTTAGGTCAGAACAAGGTTTAAAATATCAAGAAATAATTAACTCATCCATCAGTATTTGCTAGCTTCTCTAAACTACAACATCAAGCTCAAATTTCAACAATCCATGATCAACCAATGTTGAGAAGTCATACCTGTATTTCTAAACTATGAAGCTATTGAGCAGTTAGATGAAACTCAAACTAAGGGCTATCAAAAAGGACTTATTTATAAGTAAAGAAACAAATTCAAAATAAAAAAATATATATAGAGACAGTACTTACAAACAAGGGACAATAAGGAATGAAATAGGAAAGAAACTAATCTAAATACCTAATTAACTCCATAAAGATCCTACCTCTAGGATCAAATGGAAAGTTATTTAGCCTACCATGGAACTTTTAAGCATGATTGCTTCCACTTAGTGGCCTCTTCTTCTGGATATGAACACTTATATGCTTTTGTTTTCTAGGTGATGTAGCTTGACCTCCTATCAACATTCTCAGATGTATGGATCAAAGGTATCAATCTAAGATCTAATAATTTTCTTCCCAAATCCTTTTTTATTGCATTAGGACTACTATTTCTCCTTCAGTCATAAATAGATAGTGACTTATATCATATTTATTCAATGATGGAAACTCATCTAGCATTCTCACCCTAATGTCTTCATTAAATTTGGCTTGAGGTGGGGATAGACTACCAATATTTGTACCAAAACTTTCCAAATCATCTTGAAAGGCTACTTCATCTTGATCAATTGAAAGAGTATGAAATTAATTTTCAACCTTACAATTTGAATCAAGTTTATCACATAATTTTACCCTTTTGAAGGTGTTATATGAAAATTCCTTATCTATTTCACTTGATTCATCCTCATTCTCCATGTAGAATGACATCTTAGCTACCCAATCGAGTCCCAACTCATCTTTCTTTTGGGTTTCTAGAATGATATTGTTGTCTTGAAACTCCTCAATTTCTTTCAATAAATCTTGGTATAATGTTTCCATGAGTCTTCTTCTTCAGGAGAAAAATCTATTTCAACAATGACCTCAAATAAATTACCTTCACATCTATCTTTTGAAGAGAAGTTAGCTTATATCTAATCTTATTCATAGGGTTGCTCATCTTGAATATCCATTTCATCTTCTAGATCACCTTCTAGGTCACTTTCTCTTCAAATAGAAAATTAAAAGCTTGCATGAAGGATTTAGAATTTCTTGCAAAGTTAGATGTCCCTAAAATAATGTCTTGATTAATCATATGTTCAAATGTATCCCTTTCACTTTGACATGATTTTAAGACATTATAATGATCAGCTAGACCTATATCACAAAGATTCATTTCATGTATGTCCTCAGATGACTTATTATTATTGTTATCATAAAATCTATTTGTGGACCTACCAAAAATTTGAGAATCATAGTTTTTGTTAAATCCTTCACCACTATTACCCACTTACTTCTATAATTTAAGGAAATTAATGCTCAATATTTGAACCATCTTAAGTATGAACTCATCCTTATTATTTGGTGCTTCTCAGTTATGAACTTGATTGTCATTACTAGTGGGAATCAAAGCTCTCTATCCTTGTAGATGAAATCCATTTGTACCATTATTGAAGAAACCCAAATTTTGGCTAGGATATGCATGGATTATGGGTAATTGGTTCAAGATTGACATCTGATTAAAGTTATATGCATTGTGATTGGCATTTGGACTAATATTTAGTGCTAGAAAATTGGGAATACTATTTGAAAGATGACCTTGAGGCTACATTTGATCATTGATTATTACAGCTTCAAGATAATGTAATGTTAAAGTGTTTATGACATGAACAAACATCTTGAAAAATAAAAAATTCATGGAATCGAGATCATCCTTATAAATCTCTAAGGCTAAAGCCTCATCAAGTCTATAAGGAGTTATGGTTTTACTATACAACTTATGGAGTCTATGATTGAAGGCGCTGATGGTCTCACTAACATCTCTCTTAATAGTGGTAAATTACTGATATAGAATGCATGAAATAATGATTTTACCAAATTGATCAATAAATATTATGTTAAAATCATCCCAACTAGCTATGCAATCCTCTAGAAGGTTAAGGAACCATTCATATGCAACTTCTTTAAAAGTAAATAGGAATAATGTATATGCTATGTCCTCATGAATAACATTCATAAGTCTGAAAGTAGCTTTGAAACTTTTAACATGTTCTTCAACTATGATAACACAATTCAAATTGAAATAAAGAAAATACCTTTTCAAGATTTTTTTGTAAGTCATGCACAATACCTAACATGTTGATTGGAGAACCACCTAGCTAAGCCATACCTTGAACACATGAGCACCCTAACTTAGTGAAGTTGGCTGATACCTTAAAATTTTTGCTCACCTTGGTCTCATTTTGGGTAATTTTGGCTTGTGACCTTGAAATTTATTTAAAATATGATGCATCAAACTAACCTTTTCAAAGTACAATGATTAAGTTTGCACGTTAAGCTAATTTTTCATAAATACAAGTAAAACATGACTCTATTTAACTAAGTAATCTCAAATATACATCTAGACTAATGAATGAGAGGGATATTTACATCTCTAAGCTTGAATAAACTCAAATTTGCAAAGAACCAATCAATCTTTGTACAAAATTGCTATTACTAACCTTAAATGTGGGGAATACACAAATCATAAACTACCTTTACATGAACATCCATGGATCTTCAAATAATATCAATCTTTGGATAAAGGAAACCCAAAGACTAGTCTAAAACCATAAATTTTGATGATATGTACACAACTATGCTCTAAGGAGCACAAATATACAAAGAATACACCAATCTTTGACCAAAACACACCAAAATTAGCAAAGATTCTACAAATCCACAAAGATCTAGATAAAGGCCCTCCTTTTAGCACCAACAAAACCCCTACTGTTGATGACTAAATGTGTACCATAGGTGCCCAGAGTGTTTAAAAAACACTTCTCATTTTAGAATTCCTAATAAATCAATGCATGAATTACAAGTTATGATAATCTTGTTATCTTTGATAGAATAGAGGTAGAACAAGTGACTATTTCACAATATTTATAATGTTTGGTGGTTGGGAGCTAACATGGTCAAATAGTAGATATATGTAAAATAAGTAGTATCTGTTGATGATTTAAAATTGTGCTTGTTCTAACACCAACAATAGGAAGTTTCAAGATGTGGGACTTGCGACTTGAAACAACCTCTAGATTTTTGAGAATCTGGTTCTTCTGTATATTAAGTGCATATTGGGAAAAGGGACAGGAATTTTAACAGAAACACAAATGCAAGAAAGAAAATCTAACTATGGCGATGCAGCTGAATGTAATTTGACCTTAATCCTAAGCACAATGAAACTATATGTAGGATTCATTTACATTTAATATCAAACAAGTGCATGATCAATGTAAAAGATGGAAACAATAGAAATAGAGGCTCATAGCATAGACCACTTTTGCAGTGATACCAAAAATGTCAACAAAGGCATAGGGTTCAATCTTCTTATTTGAATTTTCAAGTCACATAAGAGGCACATAAACACGAACAATTATATTAACTTTTCAACTCAAGAAAATGATACAAAAGCAAATGACATTCCTAATCATAGCTCTAGTATGTCCAAACTCTTGACAACACATCCTAGACTACTTTTGTAATGACATAGTAAATATCAACAAAGGCATAGGATTTAATCTTCTCATTAATTTTCCAGTCACATAAGAGGCACAAAAACATGCACAATTACATAAACCTTCCAACCTTAAGAAGATAGAACAAAAGCAAATGATATTCCTAGTCACAGCTCTAGAAAGTCTAAACTCTTGACAACACTTCTTTCTCTAAATTCTCTCTGGTATATGATCCTCCCTTTTGGTGATCTTTGCACCCTTATTTATAGCCTTGGATTCACTCTGGATTGTCTACTTGTTCCCAATCTAATAGCCCAACCGAAATCTAACCGAACTGGAAGTGTTTAATAATAAGATATTTTATAGATTTTGAAATGCTGTGTCTTTTGGCAGTTCATTGGCAGAAATAGATTACAGGATGCTCCCTTCTCTTAAACGCTAGGTAACACTTAGCCAATTTATTGAAAACCTTCTTATTACTTTAGGAGACACCGGAGGAAGACACTTGGTGGGTTCTGCAACACTTATCAAAGACATGCAGCACTTTCCACGTAACTTATATTCTTTTTGTATCTTTGCTTATGAGCATTCTACCTTTGACACCTGTCGCAATCCGCTTCCTTGAAACTTAAATAGTTTAAAATAAAATAAGACTCACAACATTTCCTACCTAAGTAACTTTTAAAAGGAGCATAGGGATAGGTGGAAAACTCTACTACTTCATCAAAAGACACGTGGCAATCTCTGCTTTACTCATCTGGGGTTACATGGTGATCTCTGCTTCTTTTAGCTACCTTTTAGAAACCTGTGGAAGATGACACATGGCAGTCTCCACTTTAATCTATTTATATCATAGAACAAATGGGTCTCATTTCATATTTACATAGACAACGACACTTGGTGGCTTCCGCTTGCTTCAGAAACAACACTTAAGAACCACCATGGTCTTTGCTATATCAGTGAAGCAAAAATGAAGATAATTCAGATCGTGACACATGGTGGCTTCCACTTTTTTCTATTGGGGTACTTGGTGTCTTCTATTGCTTTTAGAAAATCAAAATTGAGACCTTCTGTGATTGCCACTTGGCACTTTTTGCAAGCCCTGATATTAGCTTGTTAAAACCTTTCACTGAAAAGAGATGAAATGCGGGTGCTGATATGGAATGTGGATGCTAACACTTGGCATGTTTCGCTAAGTCACTATGATATACATGGCACGTTCTGATCAACTCATAGAAAATATAAAAGGAGCTTTCAGATGATGACACTTGGCGGCTTTTGCTTGACTTCAATACTTAGAGAAAATGAAACAAAAGGAAAATAGAGCCCATGCTCTAATTCAAAACTTCACCATCTTGAACCAAACTATGCAGGGACAGTGATTTGGATCATGCACTGCTGAAAATCAGAATGAAACGTAGAGTATTTTTTACTCTATAGTATTATGCTAAGATTAGTGAATTATGATCAAGAACTAACCTAAGAACTAATCTAAGATGGATATTTATAATGATAATTATGATAAAGTGATCTAGTTAAAAAGGAGCAAAAGGAAGGGTAGCGTAGAAGAAAAAGATGTTATTGGTATTTATTCTAGACATTACAACAAAGTTCAAATCTCACCTGAACATGCATTTAACCAATATATAAAGTGAAGCAGCTTAAGCACAAAACACAACATACATTAGGCAAGCTTCTAAAGAAGGTATGAAATGATGCAAATAGGAACCAGACTCACCTTAAAGATTCAATCCTAAAAGAAAAAAACATTAGCCCAAATGCAAAAGAAGTGGAAAAAATGAAATAAGCCTAAGGACTTTCAACTAATCTAGCATTGACACAAATTAAAAACTTTGCATTGAAGATATACATCCAAAAGCCATAAAAACCATTCAAATATGAAAGTGAAACTAGACAACTGAGAGAGAAACCATATAACACTTCACACAAGAAAATATGGATAGACTTTTCAAAATTCCTTATTTGTATTCATTGCTTAAAGTTTACAATGTAATTTGGCTCTAAGAACTCCCTCCTTCTTACAATTGGAAATACCTCTTTATATAGACTTTTCATGAGGTATGCTAGTTAGTTTTGTCACATATTAAGGACAACTATCCTTTTTGTTACATTCTATAACACATTATTTTTTAATGGACTGACCTATAGATAATGTGCTCTTGAAAATTGTAGATGTCTATACAAAAAGAATATCCTATTTCAAAATATTATACAATGCTGGTTACAAAAAGAACATTCTTATTTCATCTAAATTTGGGACCCATTAGATGATTATAGGTTGAATCATCTTCATATAGGCAAAAATTCATCTCCATTCAGGTCAATCATAACACCCATAGGGTCTAGTTAGTGTCCTTATGCCTTACCAAGGCATTACTATAGGTTTTAATAGTGCTTCAATGGCAATCATCAGATTAATTTATGAGCTTCATTCTTTAGAATACCCATGAGTTTGCCTATTTGTACCTCTATCTCTCACAGATCCATGGGATTTTTAGATTTATCATGATTTAATTGTATGGTATTACCATGGCACCCATGTTCATCACTATTAAAAAATATGACCATTACCTTTCAAAATTTAGCTTTGATCTTGCACCGTCTAATATTTTTATATGAATCAATGCAAATTGTAGATCTTTAAATTATTTGAACTCAGATAGCTATCATAAAATTGACATCCTCATGACCATCATTTGACATTTTCATAAATGTCATTGACAAGAATGCGACCATCAATATTAAACATGTCCATAAGGCTCTTTGCTATGTTAAATTTGACATCCACATGACCATAATTTGATGTTTACCTGAATGCCATTAATGGGCATGTGAACATCAATTTTAAACATGTCCATTGGGATATTTTATATCTTAAATATGATGTCCATGTGACCATAATTTGATGTCAACATGGATTTCATTGATGGGTATGTGATCATCAATTTTAAACACATTTTAGGGACTATTTACAAAGATTACCACTTGTCATTTTTTAGTTCACTTTGCACTCTATTAGTTCTATCGATAAATCTCTTTTTACCATGTGGTGGTCCTATGGGCCTTTAGACCTTTGTTAAAAATTCTTACTTCATCTCGTTCCATTGGTTCATGTCCATCTAGGTAAACATGAACCATTGATCCTGCATAGATGCAAAAGGTTTAAGTCAAGCTTGGTCATAAAATTTTTGTACTATGGTTTTTTGATTTTGTGTTAATAAAAATGAAATAAAACCTTAGGATAGGATAATTTAAACCAATTTTTGAGACATAGAAAAGGGGAGCCCATGAATAATAAAAGGGACTAAGGCATAAAGACTTTAGACCAAGGTTAGAAACCTAGAATAAAAGGACCCCACGAATAAAAAAGACAATGTAAAGTCTTAGCCTAAGGTTTTTATCATTTTAATAAATATAATAAACCTTAGGATAAGACTTTAGGCTAAGCCTTATAAAAAGGGGAACATGCAATTATTTAGACCAAGCTAATATTTTTATCCTAAGGTTTGGTTGTGTTGAAAAATATGAACAAGCCTTAGGATAAAAATTAAACTAAGTCCATGGTATTAAATTTGTTCCCACTTAAATTTAAATAAAAATCTCCAACCAAATTTAAATTTGAATTAAAACATCTAGGTAAAACATTAGGTTAGGGTTTTAAAATATGATTTTAATTAATAAATTATAAACTAGGCTTAGTAAAATATTAATTTAACATTGAAACACAAAACCCTAAGCATGTTCATTCCCAAATGGGCTCCATTAAACCTGCAAATTGAAACATAAATATCCAATGTTAGCACTTTAGATAAGATTAAACCAGAAATATGAACAAATAAGTTATCCAGACCATGGTGTGGATGATCTTCAAATAAAAATAATGTGAAATCATGTTAATGTCACTATAATCAAGTGAATATTTAATTTCAAGGTACACATTTGTACAATTTGACATAAGGGTCCCCATTTTTTAGAAATGGGGGTATGTTGACCTCAACAAAATGTTGGAGAAAGTTGCAAGTGCCAATCTCATTTAGAATATTTGATTATTTTGACCAAGATTGTATTTAAGATTTTATTGGTGGCTTCGACCTTGTAAGGAAATTAATTTTATGTTCACACAATAATTATATATCACATAGAATAATCAATGATAAGATATCACACAATAATAATTGATAGTATATTAGAATATTGAATAATACAGAAGAGACATTTTGAGGGGGAAACCTCCAAAATAATGCAATAATCGTATACTACTTAATATGATGATCAAAGACTAACCAATACCTTCTATATATAGTCTACTTAGTGATGGTTATTCCATAGTCTGACCTAACTAAGAACATAGAGAGATGTAATAAGAATATAAAAGAGGTATGTAAGCCACAAGTCAGCCACACATATCCCTAGACATGCCAAAGGTTAAGGGTGTAGCATGCCCTTCCCCTTCAAAACAATAATGTCTTCAACATTAAATCAAATTTGGATGTTTTTTCACAAAGGATTCATCCTTTCAGGTGACATATTCACATGGAAGATTATTTCATTTTATCAGGTACTCCATAATCACTCTAAACTGTAGTTGCTTAGTATGCATTTGAAGGATTGCCTTAGGATGAAGAATAACTCTACCTTCCTCATCCAATTCTGGTAATTCAATTTGAGAAGTAACTTTATGTCCAATGACTTTGTTTATCAATGATACATGAAATACTAGATGTATGTAAGTAGATTAAGGAAACTCTAACTTGTAGGCCATACTACCAATTTTTTGCAAGATCTGATAAGGCCCATAATACTTATGGGATAAATTATTATCCTTTCTATATTGCTTCAAGGACATATTATTATATGTATACAAGTGAACAAAGACCCAATCACTAGTGTCAAAATTCTTCTCACTCTTGTGTTGATCTACTTGTTGCTTCATGTGGTTTTAGGCCATGGCTAAATTTTCATGCAAACTTACAAGGACCTCCTGTTGATGGTGAATATGTTCCTCAACTGCATAAACCTTAGGATGGACCTTCAAGGTTGAAGTGATGGATGGAGGGTGGTATCCATACAAGGCCACAAAGGGATACATTTTGGAATAAATATGAATAAAATTATTATACCATAATTCAAAAAGTGTTAACTAATGAACCCATTTATCCTATTTATCAAGAAATAAACAACAAAGATATCTTTCTAGACCTTTTTTGACTACCTTATTTTGTCCATCTGATTGAGGATGATAAGATGAGATATGAGCCAACTTGGTGCCCAAACATGCAAATAATTTAGTCCAAAAATTACTAGTGAAAATAGGATCTCTATCACTAATAATGATTTTAGGATTACCATGTAGTTTCTAAACTGTATTGAGAAAAGCAAAAGATACTATACTAGAAACAAAGGGTTGTGATAAAGAACAAAAATGAGCATAATTACTAAAATGATCCACAACAACCATGGTAACATTTTTTCCATCATATCTCGGTAACCCTATAATGAAATTTATAGACACCTCTTCCCAACACTAGCTAGGGATGGATAAAAGTTGTAAGAGACCTAGGGTTTTGATGGTTTCACCTTTATTTTGTTTATATATCATACATTCAACCACATATTTTTAGACATCCCCATTGAGTCCTTGCCAAAAAAAATCATGCTTGATTCTATGATAGGGTTTCAAGAATCCTAAATGACCCCCGAGTGGAGTTGTATAAAGTTTCTGAAGGATTTTTTATTTGAGAAAATAATTATTACATAGGTATAATATGTCTTTATACCATAATACATTACCCTTCCATGTGAATTTTTCAAATCCACCCAAAACCTACTAAAGATTTTGAATCAAATCATGGGTAGCACTATAATTATCCTATTATGATCTTGATTCCTCTAACTAATCTTCCTACCAAATTGTCATGGCATATAACAATGCCTCAACTGATTCATCCCTCCTAGATAATGCATCTATCACTACATTTTCCTTTATTTTCTTGTATATTATTTCAAAATAATAGTGTAACATCTTAGTTACCCATTTATATTGTTCTTATGATGACAACCATTGTTCCAAAAAATATTTGAGACTATTATGATTAGTCTTTACCTGAAAGTAACAACCCATCAAATAAGGTCTCCATTGTTTAACTGCATGTAGAATGGCCATCATTTTTTTTCTCATAGATGGGCTTAACCTAATTTTTACCTTTCAATTAGTAACCTTAAAATCTAAGTGGTCTACCTTATTGCATGAGTACAACACCCATACCATATCTAGATGCATCATATTCAACAACAAAAGTCTTAGAAAAATTAGGAGTGGCCAATAATGGAGTGGTGCACATAGTCAGTTTCAATTGTTTAAATGCCCTGGTAGCTATATTAGTCCACTAGAAGGAGTATTTTTTCAACAAAGAGGTGAGTGGGGATGTAATTATACCATAATTTTTGATAGAATTGCAATAGTAACTAGTTAGCCCTATAAATCCCCTTAGTTGTTTGACTGTCTTAGGAACCACTCAGTCACCCATTGCTTGGATTTTTTTAGGATCCAATTTGACTCCTTCATGTGAAACCATATAACCCAAATAATCAACCTCATGAGATCCAAAATTAAATTTGGAAGGTTTGGCCTATAACCAATGTTGTTCCAAAATTGAGAGTACCTATTTCACACATTATAAATGATCTTCCCAAATTTTATTGTAAATGAGAACATCATCAAAAAAAACTAGAATATATTTCCTCAAAAATGGCCTAAAAATAGTATTCATCAAACTTTGAAAGGTAGATGGTGCATTTGTTAGACCAAAAGGCATAACCATAAACTCATAATGGCCTCCCATGAGTTCTGAAAGCTATTTTGGGTATGCATTCATCATAGATCTAGATTTGATGATACTCAAAACATAGATATAACTTGGTAAAATATATAGCACCATTTAATTCATCTACCAAATCATCAATAACATGAATATGAAACTTATCTTTGATAGTGTACTTATTGATCTCTTTATATTCAGGGCACATCCTCCAAGTGTCATCTTTCTTTTTCACCATGACAACTAGAAAAAAATATTTTATGTGGTTGTGGCAAATGATTCTTGCATCCAGCATCTCCCAAAATATCTTTTCAATTTCACATTTTTAGGCATAAGGGTACATGTATGGCTTGATGTTAGGTGGTGTACTACCAGGAATAAGATTTATTACATGATAACATGTGCGGTTGGGTGGAAGTCCTTTCAACATTTCACCAAAAATAATAGAATGAGCATCAATCACAGATTAGGAGGTGTAAATGGCTGAGTTGGATAGACTTCAATGGAAAATAAGTGACCCAAAAATCCTTTATCACCTTTTTGGATAATGTTGGTCATTTCATTAGAGCTAACAAGTTTTAGAGATTTAGCCCTTAATCCCCTTAGATCAAATGTCTTTCCTTCAGAATGAAAGTGCATAAATAATTTCTAGAAATTAATCTCAATAGTGCCTAAAGTGGTGAGACACTGTACTTCCAAAATAAGGTTAGATCTACCCATGGAAATAATAAACATAAGAGAATATAATAGGTAGTCTCTCATGGATAGCTTAATACTATGGCATTTTTATAAATAAATGATAGTACCACCATCTGTAATTATGACTTGAAATTCTAACGTGGGATAAATAAAATAGTTCAAATGAGCAAGCAACTTACTATTGATGAAGTTGTATGTACTCTCAAAATTAATCAAAATAGTGACCTTATATTTCTTAAGGAAACCCACCAAATTAAGAGTTTGGGGAGTACTAATACCTAAAAAGGCATGATAGGAAATAGTAGGCTGAGAGTTTTTAGATTCTTCCTCAGGTCCTTCTATATCCTCACAATTGCCTCGTCATCATCTGCATCCTCATTGGCACCTTCATTATATAACATCTTTTCAAAAAAATAATGTCCTTTAATGAATTTGATATCACACCCATAATGCAACCCTTTGGCTCACTTCTCCTCAATTTGTTTAGGTGTCAATTTGGTGGGTTGAGGAAATGATGGTGCTATAAAGGTGTGATCATGACCATTAGTGAAAGTTTTCTATTTGACCATTTATTTTTATTATACCATGTGTGCCCTAGGGATAAATTTTGATATATGTGATGGATTAAACTTCTGAACCTATAATTGGATGTTATCTTTGAGTCTACCCATTAAAATATCAGTCAAATTTGCCTCAATGATGTCTTCCATCTATATGGATATATTCTAAAATTGATGAATATAATCCTGCATAGTTTTTATTTGATGTAGTTTGGTTAATTGGCTAAAGTAGTTTTCAAAGACATTATTATAATAATGAACCAAAAACACATCAATGAAAATAGACCATATAAAAGGAGCAATGATACCAAATGAACTACTTAGGTTCTAGATACAGAGATGCCATTATCACCTTATGAGAACCAGGGGTTTGGTGTAGATCAAATAAATTCTCAATTTGGGTAATCCAATTGAGGATTCTTACCATAAAACTTCTACATTTCCACTTTTGGCAACATCAACTTCACACCAGGATTGGAGTTGTTAGTGTTGAGAGGAGGAGGACCCGAATAATGAGGTGGAGGGTTGTTTTTTTGTAATTGATATGAAATGGTACCAAATTATGTAGTGATCTAATGCAATTGAGTGTGCACCCTAATAACATATCTGTGTATCCTTGAAACATCAATTTGAACTACACCAAATTCATCCTACTGTACCAAACTCTTTATGTTAGCTTGAAGTTGAGAAATCATCAAATATGAAGTTTTAGATTCCATGTCATCCCTAGAAAGAGTCTTAGAAGTTTTTTTCCCTCTTTTTTCCTTGATTACTAAGACTCATCATAGATAAACCCTACGAGGGTTTTCACCCCAAAAATTATAACAACAGATGGTACCATTGTGATTACCTCACCAAGATGAATCCAATGATTATTTTTACACACTAGGGTGAAAACGTTTGGCACAAAAAAGTGTATGGATAGAATATACCGTTACCATCATCTTGTCAAGATGAATCCTATGACTGTAAATGTGCAAAGTGAAAATTTTTTATAGATTTTTTTTAAAATAATTTTTTTCAAAAAAGCATATTGAACAATACTATGTTGATATAAAAAATTAATTCCTCTCAAATTACAAGCTATGTTTTTTCTCTCCTTATGCTTGAAGAATTCACACCTCACCATATTAAAAAAAAATGCTACAAAAAAATTGCCCAAATCAAAGATCTGATACCATTTGTAATGAAATTACTTAGATGTTCACACAAAATAATTATATATCACACAATATAATAAAAAATAAGAGATCACATAATAATAATTAATAGAAGAGCAAAATACTAGATAATATAGTAGAGCCACTTCAAGGGGGAAACCTCCAAAACAATGCAATAAGAGTAGAATACTTAATATGACAATCAAATACTAACTGCTACCTATTATAGATAGTCTAATTATCTATGGTTATTCTATATGTTGACATAATTAAGAACATACTTAAATGTAACAAGAATATAAAAGAGTTATGTAAGCCAAAAGTCAACCACACATATCCTTGGACATGCCAAAGGTTAAGGGCGTAGTAATCCTAGCCATTAACATATGGATAATACAAGGAGGCCATGTGAGGTGATATGGAAAATTTATTACATACTTCACACACCTTAGGGATTTTAAATGGAGATCCATTATTTGTTATGATTATTTTTAAAACTTTGAATCAAAAAATGATATAGTTTAAAATAAATTTTGCAATGACTAAAATAGTAACAATTTTAAGAGGCATTACTTTTGCCCACTTAGTGAAATATTTGGTGGTCATGATAGTTAAGTGATAACTATTATCAACCAAATTTACACCCCTTAGAAGGTATTTCAAGCCTTTTAAATTTATAATAACATGAAAATAATCATAAGCTTTGGGTGTCCTACACTTGGATTGTATCTCTATGTTAAAGGGATAGCTCCCCTTGATGAATCACTTATGATCACAAAATATTATACCAAATTGATAAGAAAAGGAAGAGAGAAAACTATTATAATAGAGGTGATACACCAAATATACTTGACCGCTACCAACTAGCTATAAATGCACTTTAATGATGAAACTAACCTACAACAAACACTACTCTAAATCTACCTCTCTACATCAACATTTCACATAAAGGTTGTGAAGAATGCTTGGGGTAAGAGGAATAGTCAAGAGGTAATGAAATGACACTAATGAAAAAATAACTTATTCAGCCTTCAAACCTCACTTCGATACTTCACAAGACCTACAAAAATGATTGTGAACTAAATATGAATACTAGATAAGGATAACATACCAAGGAAACAAAGCTAATCACTTGATAAAATCTACTAGTCATACACACACATTGAAAATAGTCAAAGGAAGACATAAAATGAGACTTTTCTCATTGATCAAAGGTTTGAAAATGGGAAGGGTTTCTCCATACCTAGGTTGAGGATATAAACATAGCCTATCAAGGATGAATATATAGAGAAGTGAGAGAGAAGAAGAGAGAAGGGTGTAAGAGAGAGAGGTGAAAAGTATCTTATGAGAGAGTTACAAATAAGGAGTTATAAACTAATAAATTAGGTATCAAAGGATAAGTATGCTATCCTAAAGATGATTTATTTCTATAAGTGGCATAGGGTTCTTTATCTTGCTTGACATCTTGCACTTGTTCTTCAAAACTACCCTTTGCCTTGGCTTGTGAGATGACAAGTGGCTTAAGTGATCACTAAATCCTCTCGAATTATCTCTTGACCTAATATTTAAATCTTTTTACTTGTTTATGAGTCTTCATAACTGATGATGCAATGATGGTTAAAACTCTTAAGTGTCTTGAAGCCCACTTGGCCTTACTACGCCTCACCTTGCTTACAAGTGTCAAACCTTGAGTTTATATTAATAAAAGAAATATGTATCCATATATGGCTTATATTATCATATAATACTATAATAACTTAGTTTGAGTCATAAAAATATCTCCAAGACTTCATTTTTCACTAAAATCTCTTATTTGGCCTCATTCCTTATAGCCTTGAAAACATGTAAACCTCCTTATGTAGGATAGTGTATAGATGATCCTATAAAAATGAGAATATATTTGAGGACCCATTATCTCATTATATATCCATGAAATTTTTAAATACTTGAGAGCAAGTGGAGGTAAGTGGTTTTTTTATTCTCTCTCCTCAATTAGGCTTCCTTGCCAAGAAACTAAGTTTTGGCCCAAAATCAGTCACACACATGTGAAACCTCTAGGAAGTGTTTGATTAAATTTATAAATTTTTATAAAATTATCCATGTGAATTTTGGGCTTATATAACCTTGTGTAGGTATGCAAACCAAGAAAAGGCCAAAACCCTAGTCTAGGCATTTGGATAAGCTTGAGAGATAGAGTGTTTGGAAATAAGTTTGTAGATTAGAATTCTTGGAAATGGTTGGTTTATACCTAAAATATCATAATACATCCCAACATGTTGAACATATGTCTCTTTAAATTTTTAATAGGGTTTTAGGTAGGCCATTTGACTAGTAAATGATGCATTTCTCACCTTCTTGGCCAACTTGACAACTTGTAGAGCTTATATGCCACTTTGGGAAACATGAGTAGGTGTTTGGATGATGGTATAACATTTATAAATTTATTTTACATATTTTAAATTGATTTATAATCCCTTTCACACCCTATACCTTCACACACAAGCTTATAACCATGTGTTGTAAGTAGTTACGTATAATACTGTACCTATATACGCCAACCAATACCTTGGTCAAGTGATCATGAGAGTTTTTAGAGTCATTAAAATCATTTTCAATCCATACTTGTCCATCTAAAGGAATTATAATGTATATATCTCTCATTGGGTCACTAGGAAGGTTTTAGGCATGTTTTGATATTAACCATAGTTCATAGAGGACATGTCCCCTTTCTCTCTCTTGATGCCACAAGTTGGAAATAGGAAAACCCCTCGAATACCTCCAAATACTACTCATTCCTGTGAAAGAAATCATGAGAGATCTAAGTAAAAGATGGTGTCTCTCAGGTTGTAAGTATGCATTTTGTGACTACCCTACACTCTTATCACCTATTGATATCCTATAGGTCACTAACTTAGAAAAAATTGCTATGAAAATGGAGTATGAATACCTCCCAATAATATCCAATTATAATTCCCTTCCATGTATCACCTTAGTAGAGTTATGAGTTTTTCAAAAGACCTTATTGGGTATGGAGGACTATGCATACGAGTTAAGAGAGAAATTTTAGGCTTAAAAGACTCCCAAATGTTCATCATTGGTTGGGATGACCTTTCATAAGTCTGAGGAAAATTGGAACATAATTATCAAGGTTTTTTCAAAGGAAAATTCCCTTAAAAGACTCCATAATCTGCTTACTTACCATGAGGGTTTATTGGCCTCCTAAGCTTCTTGACCCTAGAGGTCTATGTTTTCTCTTTTCTCCACTATTAGAGGGTTTAGAACTTTATATAATGCTCACTAAAGTCTATAAACCTCTCCTTATAACCTTTATACTTTTCTTTCCTCCTTAACAAACAACTTTCTACCATCTAACATACATGATTGACTATGTGGTTGTGACTATGTGATTGCCTACATTGAAGATGTGGTTGTAGGTTTTCTCCAACCATCTTTAGCCTCTTTTCAAGTTTCATTTTTATTCCTAGTGATAATATTCACTTTCCCTTTTATCCTATACTCAAAAATAAATGTTTAACATAGTATCTTCTATTCATTACTTGAAGATGAGTTTGGATTTTAAGTAGGCCTATAGATAGATTTCTAGGCTTTCATAGAGTATTCACTAAGTGTTAAGCTTATTCAAGATTCATTTACTCTTGTGTGACCTATATCAACACTCCATACCTTTCATAAACCTTCACCCTTATTTTGGCCTTCAAATTATCCTCTCTAATACAAGAATTGCATTTTATGTGAGAAAGGAGACCTACAAGTTTGTAGAACTATAGGTCTACCTTTATTATCATTTTCGGCATTTTTGGACCATGTTTCATTAAGAATAAACCATCAATGTTATCTACTCTATTTCATGAAGTTTTAAACTTCATATAACACTCTCAATGTGATATTTAGACCTTTATTTTGCCCATAGGCCACATTCTTGTAGATTGACCTGTATATAACCATCTAGGCTTTTCACTATGAAATAACACTTTTCACTACCATTGGTCATATTTATGGTTTTTTAAGAGTGTTTGAGAATCAATTCATATTCTTAAATTTCTTATAATCCTCTCGATCCTCACACTCACAAACACACAAACACTATCTTAGGTCCTACTTGTAGGTCAATTTAGGTGATCAATGATTATTTTGAGCATTGGTTTTATAATCACACCTATCCAATATGTTTATAATCTCAAAATGTGAATAAAATATATTTAACTCATTTTTTAGACCCTTAAAAACACTTTCTAATGCACATTTCAAAATCATTTCTCATGAATTGTAGCCCTACAAGTCTACAGACTTGTAAGTTTGTATTTATGATTCTAAACCTCTTATGATGGTTGGCATAGTTTCATTGAGACTATGATCATATATACTCTTGAACCATGAAAAATAGGACTTATCTACTCCTTTTTGTAGGTAACACCAAAATATAGTCCTTTAACATAGAACATGCATGGCATTAGAAAGCTAGTATGGAATAGTCATTTTGGTAGGAAGCTTTGAATGGGATGAGAAGAATTTGAAAACACTTAACCATCACATATATGCATTGGAAATAATCAAAATCTTCACAAATTGAAAGGTAGATTTGTGACATGTCTTATATAAATGTTCCTTTTGTAACACTTGATGTTTACATGTGCCAATATGATAGAGGAAGTTATGAAATGGTTGTGTAAAATCCATGTAGACCTCAAATGATGTTTTTTGATAATCCAACAAGTTTAAACTTCTAAGAAAATTTGCCCAAAACTGAGCTAGTGGGGATTTAAGTCACTTTTTGACCCCTTAAACTCTTAGCTATTGTTCATAGATATGGGGTATTTAATATAAAAAATAATTCCATGGATTTGAATGCCACTAGGATCCCTATCTTTGGATAAGATCTTGGGCTTTGACTCCACCTGTACAACCTATACTAACTTCATGGATATAGCCTTTATGAGCTTGCAATGAGATTGATAGGAGAGAGAGTGCATATTTTGCCTTATTGAGATCTGTGAAAGCTTCCTAAAATTTGATATGACTTGGAGAATGTGAATAGACACTCTAAAATCATCTTCACCTAGAAGTGGATTCTTAAAGTCTATACAAATGCCTTAAACTACCTCGGAGTTAGAACTAAAGTAACTAATAAATACTATACATTACCTCATATTTAGCCCAAAAGGTGACTTAAATGACTTTATAGTGCATGATATGCATGGTGGAAGACTAATACAGGGTTAGATGACTTGTATAGATTTGGAAATCCACCTTTAAATTTAAATGACCTATCCAAAATTATATTTAATTCTCAATTAAATAATATTACCTTTAGAAGGCTTAAATTGGCCACACTTGAAACCTCAATTTTTCCAAAAACCTTAAAAAATGCTGAAATGCCTTAATCTCTTCAAACAAATTTAACAATATTTAACCAAGTGACCAAGTGAAATGAATTGAATTAATAAACCATTTACCATCTTGAAACATAATTCCATACTCATAGGACACACTAGACTGACCTTCAAATCATTGGAATGTATGAAAAGGACACTACCTTAAACAATGCTAACAAGACTAAAAACTCTTCATTTCAAGACCTCAGAAGGCATGAGATGGATTAGGAACAAGGCATGGAATCATGAAAAGAAAATTTTCATCTATAAGGGTTTATATTTTGAATTTGAGGGTCAAAATTTATAAATAATTTGGTGAATCATAGGGATAACATGCTTGCTATGCTAAAAGACTAGTAGCCTTGTCCTTCCATTGGGCAATGGAGTCACTTGTATTCTACTACAAACCTAATTTGACCTTGACCTTAGCTAAAAAATCTTGAACAATATAATATTATTTATTTACCTCCACACACACAAAAAATATAATAACAAACACAATAAAACAAATCACCAAAAAGACACACACCACACTTCTACTATAAAGCACTTAAAGAACTCAACAAACATAGAAAAACTACTTATCTACAAACTAACCTACCAAGATTGATCCTCTTGGATCAAAAGGGAAGATTTTAAGATCATATTATTTATGTTATTAGAAAGTATGTGAAACAATTTTCATTTTATACGTTTACTTTCTTAAACTCAACTTCTTCATGGTTACCAATCCTCTTGGCAGACCTTCAAATGAATCATCAACATCAAATATGTTCTCAATGAATACAAATTCATCTTGAATCTCAAACTCTAATTAAAGCTAATGTTCCATGTTAGGATAGCTCTCCAATGTGACTATAGATGAAAATTCAACCTTTGATGGCTCATTAGTATCATGCTTCTTAATGTGTATGATTTGATCAGCTTCTTCTTGAGTATGTTTACTTGAGAGTACAGGGTTGTCATCCAAATTCAAAAAAAAAATTTAAAGATATTCCAAAAATTCAACCTCCTATTAGTCATTTTAAATTATATAATTTTCAACTTAATTCATGCCATTCTCTTTAGGGATAATAGGCTCATCAAATGCTTCAATTAAACCATGGACTAGCTAGATTTTGAATTATTCAACCTATACCACCTGCTCATAATGTTCAATAGGGATAGTAACCAAAGTTTACTCATGAAATATTACCTCATACTTAACTAAAAATTCATTAAATACCACCATGTCATCATCAACTCCTTCAATATATACCTCATGTTACACCCTATTAGTCTTATCATCTTTCTCTTCAATATATCTATTACTAGTGAACACTTCAAGCTCTCTCATGAAGTCATGGTATAGCTGCTACTATGAGTTATCTTCATCTTTCTTGTTAAGGTCTATCACTAATTATTCATGCTTACTTGGATTTATATATTTCTTAGATATGTCTTCTTGAAGGTTAATTATTAATGGTTCCTTTACAATCAACTCCTCTAACTATTTTTTTTCTTCAAGAGATAGGATCATCATCTTCAATGAAGAAAGGCAATTTAAAGCAAAGATTTACCCCTTCTTCAACTCCTTCTTGAGTCTATTTTATAGTTTTAACTTTATCTTTAACCTTAAAAACCATGTGTTTTTTTTGACAAAAGAAGAGGGTGAGAGGGAAAGAGAACTCATTGCCATGCTTACAAATTTACAAGGTATCGTTCCAACTTAAAATTTTGGGGTTAGGCTTATTAGAAGATTCTTAGAGAAGCTCTTGAGGAAGGGAAAAAGAGTTCATTGGATTAAATTCAAACATATTCTCTATTTCTTGGTATTTTGGTGGGTATAGGAGAAGATTAATTCATAAGGGTTGGCATATTGTAACTGGGATCCATAGTCCAAGAAGGCTTCCAAGATGAAGTGATCTTGGGTTCTTGAGGAAGGATGTGTGTAGTTTTAAGGAGACTTGGAATCAAAGGGAGGTTAACTAGAGGTAGGAGATGATGACAAAGGTTTCTTGGGTTGATTCTTTTGTTTTTCCCATATCAATAACCTACTTTTCATGAATTGAATTATGTATCTTATCTATATCCTTTAACTTGTTAGGACATGCTAGTTTTCTATTTCAAATAATGCCCACTCCCCCTTTGCAAAATTTAATGATTATATTATATTTTTAAAGAGGTTGATTGGAATAAAATGGAAAATCTCAATTCTTATATCTATATTCCTCACTAATATTTCATTCTTTTGCATTTTCATGAGCAAATGAGTGTCTTATTCTTTCCCTACCTTGCATTTGCCTACCTCTAGATTCTTCCTCAAACTTCAAATCTTGATGATAAACAAAGTTATGATATTGAATATCTTCTCATTGCTTATGGTATTCCCTCATTATATTATTCTCTTCCATTTGCTTCTTAAAATCAAGAATTAGATTTATAACACCTTGTTTAGGCTGACTAGGAAGACAATGACTTTGGCAGGGCTGATTGAAAGTATGCATAGGAGGAGGAGAGGAAAAAGTAATATGATAAGGTTGATGTACTATTGGAGGGATACTTAAGGAGAAGACATGAAAATCATCACTCTGATATGAATAATATGTAAGTATGGGATATGTATTTTCACCAAATGAAGATTGAAAATACATACCAATTTAAAAATTTTGAGGCAGTTGGATTGCTTATGCTAGATTTAGTTCATTTGGATTCACCATTGATGTTTGTTAATTTCATCCAAAGTCTGATATGTATAAGAACAACACCAAAAATCCTTCCACTACTTTGGACATTAGTCCCACCAGGCATTCTAGAACTGTTATCAACCAAATTTGCTTCCTTTGGAAGGTAGTTCAAGCCTTCTAAACTTAGAATAACATAAAAATAATCCTAGGCCATGGGTGGCCTAAAATTGGATTTAATATATAGGTTAAATGGATATATCCCCTTGATGAATCACTTAGGATCATAAACTACTCTAACAAATTGCAAAGAAAAGAGATATATAAACCTATTCTAATGGAGGTGATGCACCAAATATACTTGACCACTACCAACCAACTATAAATGCACTTAAACCATGAGAATAACCTATAACAAACACTACTCCAAATTTGCCTCTCTATATTAGAATTTCACATGAAGGCTGTGAAGAATGTTTGGGCTAGGAGGACTAGTCAAGAGATCATGAAATGACCCTAATGAAAATGCAACTCACTCAACCTTCACACCTCACTTAGATACTTCACAAGACCTAAAAAAAGAATTTCAAATTAAATATGAATGTTATCTAGGCATAACATACCAAGGAAGAAAAGCTAATAAATTGATATGATCTAATAGTCATGGACACACATTTAAACTAGTTAAAGAAGGAGGTAAAACCATAATTTTATCATTGATCAAGGAATTGTAAATGGGCAAGGCTTATCCATACCTAGTGTTGAGGTCAACATACCCTATTTTTTTAAAAATGGGGACCCTTGTGTCAAATTATGCAAATTTATGCCTTAAAATTGAAAATCCATTTGATCAGAGTGTCACTAACATGTTTGCACATTATTTTTATTTGAATATCATCCACACCATGGTCTGGTTGACTTATTTGTTCATGGTTCTAATTTAATCTTATCTAAGGTTCTAACATTAAATATCTATGTTTTAGGTTTAATGGAGCCCATCTGGGAATGAACATGCTTAAGGTTTTTGTGCTTCAATGTTTAATTGATCTTTTACTAGCCTTGGCCTATAATTGATTAATATTTTAAAACCCCAGCCTAATGTTTTACCTAGACCTCTTAATCTATATTTTATTTGGTGGGAACTTTTATTTTTAAGCAAGAATAAATAATACCGTGGACTTAGTTTAATTTTTATCCTAAGGCTTGGTCATGTTTTTCAACATAACCAAACATTAGGCTAAAAATCCTATGATTGGTCTATTTTATGCCCCATGGTCCCTTTGTTATAAGGCTTAGCCTAAAGTATTATCCTAAGGTTTATCATATTTATTAATATGATGAAAACCTTAGCCTAAAACTTTAGTTTATCTTTATTATTCACATGGTCCTTTTGTTTTATGATCCTAGCCTAAGGTTTTAAATTCATGGTTATGAACACAAAATTAAAACCATAGTCCATGAAATTTATGACTAAGCCTAACTTAAAACTTTTGAATTTATGCAAGATCAATGGTCTGTGGTTGATCAGATGGAGTAGGGTGACCTTGATAAGCTGAAGACCTAACCCGTGAAGCCAATCTCATTTGATCTCATGGATAGAGATGAATGGCCCATGTTTAATTAGATTTAAAAACACAAAATCAAAGTGATAAAATAATAGGGTCCCTTTTTATTACATATACTTAGCTTAAGACTTTATCCTAAGGTTTTGATTGTATTTATTAATATAATAAAACCTTAGGATAAGATTTTATGCTATGACTTATATTATTCGAAGGGTCCTTTATTTATTATATTTCAACTTAGGCTAAAGACTTATGTTATGCATTTTATGAAATGCAAAGTCCTTTTTTATGTTTAGAATATCTTAAAAAGTTTAGGTTAAAATCCTTACACTTGGTCCCTTTAAATATTCATAGGGTCCTTTTATTCTATGTTTATAGCCTTGGTCCATAGTATTCATGCCTTGGTCCCTTTTAAATTCAAGAGGTCTAATATATAAGTTTAGAACTTATCTTAATATTTTTTATCCTAAGTCATTTATATTTTCTTGTGATCTTAACTTTTGTTCTTCTATGTAGGATCAATGACACACATTTAACTGGAGGACCAAGATTGAATAGAGCAAGATCAATGAAGACTTTTCAAATGAATCTCTGAACATACATGAGACTACCACATGGTGAAAGAACGTAAGCTAAAAAAACTATCAAGATGTAGAGCGTGAGAGGCCTATGGGACTACCAAGTGGCACAACCTTAGAGCCTAATACAAAATCATAGAAGCACTGAGCAGTCGACACATGGCACATGTAGAGTGTAGAATGAACCAAAAAATGACAAGTGGCAAGCTTGGCAAATAGTTCCTAAGATGTGTTTAAAATTGATGGTCATGTGACCATCAAAGATGTTCCTATTGACATCAAATGATGATTGTATGGATGTCAATTTTAACACAGTTGCTTGAATCCAAATTCAAAGGCAATGACCATATTTTAAATAGAATGACATTGAAATTCCATGCCAAAACCATATAAGTAAATTAAAGACCCTATGGACCTAGTAATGTAAAGGTTAAGATCTAATCTCAAGATGTATAAGCTCACAACCACCATTGGAGAACCATTAAAACTTGAAGGAATGCCTTGGATTGGCATGAAAACCATAACCAAATCTTATGAGCATTATAATTGACTCAAGGGAGCTAAAGTCTTGACTATGTAAGGATAGGTCAAGCTAGAGTCCATTTATGAGTAGTTTAAAAGGATTTTTTAGAAATGATGGAGGACCCCTCATTTATCCTTGAGCATCTTGAAGATGGGACCATGCTTGTATTGGGGAACATCAATGAACAACAAAGACCCTATAACAATAACTCAAAAATTTAGAAACATAAGGGTCCCAAAGATTAATAAAATAGGAATATTCCATTTATAAACAATTTTATTTAATATTTTTAAATAAGATATTCTTTTGTATAGACATGTTTAATTTGTAGGATCACATTGTCTGTGAACTAGTCTATTGAAGGGAAAAGGTTATTTGTTATAGAATGCAATAAAAAGAACACCTATCCTATACACTTTTAAAAATGTAAGTAGATGAGACTAACTGACATGTTACCTTGTATATTATTAAAGGAACATTGTAAATTGTCAAAAGGGGAGGGAGTTCTTATAACCAAATTACTTTTTAAACTTTGGTCAATTAATATAATCAAAGAATTCTGAAAAGATTTTCCAATATTTTCTTGTGTAAAGTGCTATATGGTTTCTCTCTCACTTGTTTGTTCAAATTTATAGATTTGAATGGTTCCTATGAATTCTTGGTGTGTATATTTTATTTTAGAGTTGTTAACTTGTGCTAAATATAGGTTGACTAAAAGTCCTTAGGTTCATTTTATTTTCTTACTCTTCTCACATTTGGGTTAATGTTGTTTTCTTGTAGGGTAAATCTTTAAAGTGAACCAGGTTTTGATTTACATAATTTCCACCTTCCTTAGGAGTTTTCCTGATGTGTGATAGGATTTGAGCTTAATATGTTTCATGTCACACATTAGTTAAGTGTATGCCTAGATGAAATTTGAACTTTATCATGATGTTTGGAATGAATATCAACAACATTTATTTCTACCCTACCCTTTCTTTTGCTTCTTTTTTAAATAAATCACCCTAGTTTAATGATCATTGTAAATATCCATCTTAGATTAATCTTTAGATTAGTTATTGATTATAATTAAATGTTCTTAGCATTGTATACTACTTATTTTGCATAGATTTTCTATTTGGCCATGGTGGCTCCCAACCATCAAATAAAATACATACTATGAAATAGTCACTTCTTTTACCTCTATTCCACCAATAGATAACAAGATTATCAAAATCCACAACTCACGTATTAGATTATTAGGAATTATAAATTGAGAAGTGTTTCTTAAACACTCTGGGCACCTAGGGTACACATTTAGGCATCAACAAGAGGAGCTTCATTAACACTAGAAGGAGGGCCATTAACTAGATCTTTGTGAATTTGTAGAATCTTTGCTCATTTTAGTGAATTATGTCTAAATATTGGTGTATTATTTGCATATGTGTGCTTATTTTAGCATATTTATGTAAAGATCATTGATATTTATGGTCCTAGACCAATATTTGTGCTTCTTTTAGGCAAAGATTGATATTATTTGAAGATCCATAAATATTCATGCAAAGGTAATTCATGCTTAGTTATTCCCCATGTTTAAGGTTAGTAATAACAATTTTTTAAAAATATTGATTGGTTCTTTGAAAATTTTAGTTATTTATAGATTAAAAGTGTAAATATCCCTCTTATTCATCAATTTAGACATATCTTTAAGCTAATTTATTTAAAGATAGTCATGCTTTACATATATTTGGGCAAAATTGGCTTAATGTGCAAACTTAATCATTGTACTTTACAAAGATCATTTTGATGCATTGCATTTTAAACAAGTTTAAAGGTCACAATCTAGAATTTCCCAAGGAGAGGCTTAGGTGAGCAAAATTCCAAAAGTCTAAAACACTTCACCAGTTCAAAGGACTCATTTGTTCAAGGTATGGCTTGGATAGGTGATTCTTCAATCAATGTTCCATGTATATTACATGATTTTCCTCAAATATTTACCTTCTTTTAGTCTTAATAATTTTGTCATTGCTAAATAACATATTAAGTCATTCAAGGCTTCATTGAGACTGTTAAATATAGTTCATGAAGATGTAGTATGTAGATATCCAAATTACTTTCAAAGATGTTGTATATGAATGGTTTTTTAAACTTCTAGATGATTGAATTGATAGTTGGAATGACTTTAACAATATCTTCATTGATCAATTTGGTAAAGTTATTAGTCCTTATGTCTTGTATTAGTATTTCACCATAATTAAAAGGGATGTTAATAAAACCATCAGAGCCTTTAATGTTCAGTTCCAAAAAATGTTTAGTATAACCATATCCCCTTATAGACCCAATGAATATTTAGCCTTAGAAATTTATAAGGATGTTGTGGATACCATGACCTAGGTGTTCTTGAAATGGTCTCTTCTAGTCGTAAACACATTGACTTGAGACTACTTTGAAGCCACGATCATTAATAACCAAATGCAACCCCAACGCTAGATGACATATGTCAATTAAAATTGGCTCATCAAGAATGTCATTCCTAGTATACCTAATTTAACACCATCTCAAAACCATTTCCCCTCGAGTTATACATATCCTAGCCAAAATCTAGGATTTTTAGATAGTAATGGTAGTGGACTTCATCCATAAAATCATAGAACTCTAGTGCTCACAACCAGTAGTAATGCTCTAATTCATGAGCCTAAGACACCAAAAATTACAAATGAATTGATATTAGAAATGGTCTAAAAAATGAGTGCTAACTTTATTTAGTTGCAAAAACAAGTGGTAAATAATGGGGAAAGTTCTAACAAGAGTTAATCTTCTTAAAGGTTCAATAAACCTCCAAACAGGTCTCATGATAAAAACAATAATGAATCATCTAAAAGAATATAAATGATTTTATATGATATATATTTGGCTAATCATTACAATGTTTTTATGAAACCTCTAATATTGTGCCAAACCAAGACAATATTGTAGGGGCATCCAGCTTTATAGGAATTTCACTAATGATCTAGAGTTCCCAAAATATGATATTATTTTGGAGGTCCTAAACCAAGATAAGCTGAACCTGATTGGATAAAAAGAGATGCCTTTATTTATTGAGGATGAAGATGAAGTGGGTAAAATAGATCAAAAACTCTCATATGAATTCATCATGAGGTCAAGAGTATGGGACCAACATGTTTCTGATGAAATTATAGATGAACATCATTTAGTTGATTGAGATGAAGAATCCTTTTGGGATGACTTAGAATATTTTTATGCAAAGATTGGTAGTGCACGTCCACCTCAGAAAGAACCTAATGAAGACATCAGTCTAAGGATTTTATTCAAGCTACCATTATTGGGTGAAGACAATATAATCCACTATCTATCTATGGACGAAGCATAACTAGCACTCCTACTGCAAAGTAAAATAATTTGGGAAGAAGATGATTGGGTCTTAGATTTATATCTTTGATCCATGCATTTGAGAATGTTGATAGGAGATCAAGATAAATCACCTATAAGACACAAGCATATAAGTGATCATATCCATAAGAAGAGGCCATTGAATGGAAATAATCATTCTTTAAGGTTATGTAGTGGACTAAATAATTTTTCATTTGATCCTAGAGGTAAGTACTTTATGGGGTTACTATAGGGCTTAGTAGTTTCTTTCTCGTTCTTAGTTCTTGATGTTTTTCCTTCCTATCCCTTGTTTGTATATAGTGCATGTTTATATATATATATTTTTCTCTCACTTTGTTCCTTTATTTTAAATAAGTTTTTTTAAACAACCCTTAGCTCAAGTTTTATCTAGTTACTCAAGAAAATTCATAGTTTTAAAATGCATCTATGACTTCTCAACTTTGGTTGATCATGGATTGTTGAAATAGGAGCTTGATGTTGTAATTTAGAGAAACTAGCAAAGAATGATGGATGAGTTAATTGTTCCTTGAGATTTTAATACTTGATCTAATCTAAGCTTGGTTTGAATAAGAATTACACATGTAGGAAGAAAGATTAAACTATTATTACATAGTCATGCTTGCACTTTAAAAACATAAACTATCCATGATAATTTGGTTTATAACCAAAGATGATGTATAAAAATCAAACACTTGACCAAATCCCTAAACCTAGCTAACTTAGTTCCTAACCTTTGCTATAAAGTCAAAATGACTTGAAAAATATGAAAATAAGATCATTATTTGTAAAATCAAAATATTTCAAAGCAAAGGTGATTCTAGGAATCTCCACCAGAGCTATAGATGCCTGACTAATAGTAGAACAAGGCCTTGAGTAGAACCAAATGAATCTTTATCAGGGTTATGGATGCCTAGCTAGAAATAGAGAAATTCTCAAGCCTTTATTGAGTTAAGCATGGTCCTTAGTGAATATCCAAACATAATAAAAGTTAGTGATAATGATTAAAACCATGAACCTATAAGTCATTCTCTAAATCTTATGGGAATCAATAAGTGGAATCAAAGCACACACACATCATAACTAGGCCTTGATGTTTGATATTAATTTTGTAAATGCAAGACTTGTTTTAACCATGAACTAATCTTAATAATGTTGCCTGATCAAATGGAATAAGTAGTTTAATTATTAGTCTAAACTAGATTCTCTAAATTCTAATATATTACTATGTTTCCCTCATAAGTCATTATTTGTTGAGGTCAACATAGCCCATTTATAAAAAAAATGGGGACCCTTGTGTCAAATTGCAAATTTGTGCCTTAAAATTAAAAATCCATTTGATCAGAGTGTCACTAACATGTTTACACATTATTTATATTTGAATATAATCCACACCATGGTTTGGATAACTTATTTATTCATGGTTCTACTTTAATCTTATCTAAGGTGCTAGCATTGAATATCTATGTTTCAATTTTTAGGTTTAATGGAGCCGATCTGGGAATGAACATGCTTAAGGTTTTTGTGATTCAATTTTTAATTGATCTTTTACTATCCTTGGTCTATAATATATTAATATTTTGAAACCCTAACCTGATGTTTTACCTAGACCTCTTAATTCAAATTTAATTTGGTGGGAACTTTTATTTTTAAGTGGGAATAATTTAATACCATGGAGTTAGTTTAATTTTTATCTTAAGGCTTGGTCATGTTTCTTGACACAACCAAACCTTAGGCTAAAAATACTATGTTTGGTCTATTTTATGCCTTGTGGTCCATTTGTTATAAGTTTTAGCCTAAAGTCTTATCCTAAGGTTTATTGTATTCATTAATATGATAAAAACCTTAGCCTAAAAATTTATTCTATCTTTGTTATTCATGTGGTCCTTTTATTCTACAATCCTATCCTAAGGTTTTAATTTATGTTTATAAAATGAAATAAAAACCATAGTCAATGAAATTTATGACTAAACTTGACTTAAACCTTTTGCATCTATGAAGGATCAATGACCCATGGTTGATCAGATGAATTTGATCGGATAGAGCGAGGTGGACCCAATAAGTTAAAGACTTAACCCATGGATCCAATCTTGATCGATCCCATGGATCATGATTAATGACTCACATTTAAGCAGATGCTGAAGATAAAATGACATGAAATTGAAGTGAAAAGCAAAAGGGTCCCTTTTTATTACATAGACTTAGCTTAAGCCTTTATCCTAAGGTTTTGATTGTATTTATTAATACAATAAAACCTTAGGATAAACTTTTATACTATGACTTATATTATTTAAAGGGTCCTTTATTAGTTATATTTAAACTTAGGCTAAAGACTTATGTTATATATTTTATGAAACACAAGGTCCTTTTTATGTTTGTCCTATCTTAAAAAGCTTAGGTTAAAATCCTTACACTTGGTCCATTATAATATTTGTGGCATCCTTTTATTCTATGTTTATAGCCTTGGTTCATAGTCTTCATGCTAGTCCCTTTTAAATTCATGAGTTCCTGTGTATACATTTAGAACATAGATTAATATTTGTATCCTAAGTCCTTTATATTTTCTCACGAGCTTAAATTTTATTCTTTTATGTAGGATAAATGGAACATGCTTAAGTGGAAGACCAAGATCAAATATAGAGAGATCAATGAATACTTTTCAAATGAAGCTCTAAGTTAACACAAGATTACCATGTGGTGAAAGCATGTGAGATGACATAACTAACAAGATGTAGATCTTAGGAGGCCTACAAGACTACCAAGTGGTACAACCTCAAATCCTAGTCCAAAAGCATAGAAACACTAAATAGTCAACACATGGCACATGTAGAGTGCATAACGAACTAGAGAACGATAAGTGGTAGGATTTGTAGATAGTTCTTGAGATGTGTTTAAAATTTATGGTCACATGACCATCAAAGATGTTCCCATGGACATAAAATGATGGTCAAATAGACATAAATTTTAACATAATTGTTTGGATCTAAATTCAAAGGCAACAGTCATATTTTGAACAAAATGACACATGAACACAATGGAAATGCCATGTTGAAACCATATAAGTAAATAAGAGACCCTATGGACATGTTAATGTAAAGGTTAAGATATAGTCTCAATATGTATGAGATCATGACCAAAATTAGAGCACTATTAAAACCTGAAGGAGTGCCTTGGCTCACCATAAGAACTATAACCATATCATGTGAGCATTATAATTGACTTGAGGGAGTTGAATTGTTGACTATGTAAGGATAGGTCAAGATAGAGTCCATCAGTGATAAATTTAAAAGGATTTGTGGCAATGATGTAGGATCCCTCCGTTATCTTTGAGTATCTTGAATACGAAACCATGCCTATATTGGGCAACATCAATGAACAATGAGGACCCTATAATAGTAACTCAAAGCTTTAGCAACATAAGGGTCCCAAAGATCAATGAAATAGGAATATTCCTTTTATAACCAGATTTGAATAATATTTTGAAATAGTATATTATTTTGTATAGATATGTGCAATTTGTAAGAGCGGATTGTCTATAAACTAGTCTATTGAAGGGAAAAGGTCATTTGTTCTAGAATGCAATAGAAAGGACACATGTCCTATACAATTATACAAATGTAATGAGATGAGATTGATTGACGTGATACCTTGTATCTTATAAAAGGATAATTATATATTTTAAAAGTGGGAGGGAGTTATTGGAACCAAATTACTCTGTAAACTTTGAGCAGTTAATATAAGGAAGGAATTCTGCAAAGATTGTCTAGTATTTGCTTGTGTAAAGTGCTATATGGTTTCTTTCTCACTTGTTTATTCTGATTTTGAGATTTGAATGGTTATTATGAATTCTTGGTGTGTATATTTTATTTTAGAGTTGTTAACTTGAGCCAATGATATATCAACTAAAATTTCTTAGGTTCATTTCATTTTCTTACTCTTCTCACATTTGGGCTAATGTTGTTTGCTTGTAGGGGTAAATCTTTAAAGTGAACCGGGTTTTAATTTTCATTATTTCCACCTTCCTTATGAGTTTTCATAATGTGTGATAGGATTTGGGCTTAATATATTTCATGTCACACATTTTTTAAGTACATGCCTAGATGAAATCTAAACTTTGTCATGATGTTTGGAATGAAGATCAATAATATTTTTTTCTACCCTACCCTTCCTTTTTATTTATTTTTAAACTAGATCACCTTAGTTTAATGGTTATTGTAAATATCCATCTTAGATTAGTCTATAGATTAGTTATTGATCATAATTCAATGTTCTTATAATAGTATACTACTTATTATGCATAGATATGTTATTTGGTCATGGTGGCTCCCAACCACCAAATAATATAAATATTATGAAATAATCACTTATTTTACCTCTATTCCACCAATAGATAATAAGATTATCACAAATCACAACTCATGTATTAGATTATTAATAATTTTAAAATGATAATTATTTCTTAAACACTTTGGGTAATTGTGGTACACATTTAGGAATCAACACCCAGGTGGAGGATACAAACATAGCCTATCAAGGCTGAATATATAGAGAAGTGAAAGAGAAAAAGAGAGAAGGGTGTAGGAGAGAGAGGTGACAAGTGTCTCATGAGATATTTATAAACAAGGAGTTATAAACTACTCCATTAGGTATCAAATGACAACTATTTTCTCCTGAAGATGTTTTCTTGCTCCAAGTGGCATAGGGTTTTTCATCTTGTACTTGTTCTTCAAAACTGCCCTTTATCTTGGCTTGTGAGATGACAAGTGGATTCATTTATCACTAAATCTTCTTGAAATATGTCTTGACCTAATCTTTGACATTATTCACTTGTTTAGGAGTCTTCATAACTGATACTATAATGATGGTTAAAACTCTTACATGTCTTTAATCCTACTTGGCCTTATTATGCCTCACCTTGCTTATAAGTGTCAAACCTTGAGTTTGTATTCATTAAAGAAATATATCTCCATGGATGGCCTCTTAATAACATATCAATCCTGTAACAAATCATTTTGAGTCATCAAAATCTCTCCAATACTCCATTTTTCACTAAAGTCTCTTATCTGGCCTCATTATTTGTAGCCTTGAAAATGTGTAACCCTCCTTGTGTAGGATAGTATACAGATGATCATAGAAAAATTAGAAAATATTTGAGGACCTAATATACCCTTATAGATCTATGCCAAGTTTAAAGACTTGAGAGTGAGTGGAGGTACACTATTTATGCCATTTTCTCCCTAAATTAGGCCTCCTTGCCTAAAAACTGAGTTTTGGCCCAAAATAAATCCCACACATTTGAAACCTATAAGAAGTGTTTGATTCAATTTACCCATGATAAGATCATTCTCCATGTCATGTTTTGGCTTATGGAACCTTGTGTAGGTATGCAAACCAAAAAATGGCCAAAATCTTAGTCTAGGAATTTGAATAGGGTTGAGATATAATTAGAGTGTTTAGAATGATGTTTTAAGGTTATAATTCTTATAAATGGTTGGTTTAGACCTATAACATTATCAAACATCCCAACATGATGAATATAGGTCTCTTGAAGTGTTCAATAAATTTTTAGGTAGGGCATTTGATTAGTAAATGATGAATTTCTCACCTTCTTGGCCAACTTGATAGATTGTAGATCTTATATTGCTTTGGATGATGATATATCCTATGTAAAGTCTTGATAGATATTTTAAAATGAATTGGAAGTCATTTCACACCCTACACCTTCACACATAAGCCTAAATCCATGTGTTTTAAGTAGTTCTATATAGTAATGTACCTGCATATGCCAACTAATTTCTTGATCAAGTCCTCATGATATTTTTGAGATCCATTCAAATAATTTTAAGTCCATATTAGTCCATCTTAAGGAATTATAATGCATATCTCTCTCATCAAGTCACTAGGAGGGTTTTAGGCATGTTTTGATCTTAATAATAGTTCATAGAGGACATGTCCTCTTTATCTCTTTGGATGACACAAGTTGGAAGTAAGAACATCCCTCTAACACATATAAACACCACTGAATCCCATACAAAACCTCATGAGAGATTCAAGTAAAATATGGTGTCTTTCAGGTTGTAAGTATGCATTTTGTGACTACCCTACACTCTTAGCACCTATTCATAGCCTATAGGTCTTTAAATAAAAAAATATTAATATGAAAATGGAGTATGGATACCTACCAAGCATATTTAATTTCCATTCCCTTCCATGCATCACCTTGGTGGTGTTATGAGTTTCACAAAATACCTTCTTGGGTATGGAGGACTATGCATACAGGTCAAGAAAGAAGTTTTAGGCTTAAAAGACTCCCAAATGTTCATTATTGGTTTGGATGACCTTTTATATGTCTGAGGAAACTTGGAACATGTTTATAATTTTTTTAATGGGAATGGCCTTTAAAATACTCTATAATCTGCTTGCTTATCATGAGGGTTTATTGGTTGTCTAAGCTTCTTAACCTTAGAGGTATGTGTTTACTATTTTATCCACTATTAAAGGGTTTATAACTTCATAAAATTCCAATTTAAGTATATCAAAATCTCCTTATCCCATTTATATTGTTCTTTCCTCCTCAAAAAATAACTTTCTACCTCTAACACTCAGGATTGACTATGTGGTTGTGACTGTGTGATTGCCTACATTGAAGATGTGGTTGTAGGTTTTCTTCAACCATATTTAGCCTCATTTTAGGTTTAATTTTTATTCCTATTGATACTATTCACTTTCCATTTTATCCTAGAATCCAACACCAATATTTAACATAGTATCTTCTTTTCAATTCTTGAAGATGAGTTTAGATTTCAAGTAGGCATGCAGATAGCTTTCTAGGCTTGCATAGAGTCTTGAATAAGTGTTAAGATTATTCAAGGGTATTTTAATCATGTGAAAAACTCTATAAAAACTCCATAATTTTCATCACATTCACCTTTATTTTGGACCTCAAAATATCCTCTCTAATACAAGAGTTATTACATTTTATGTGAGAAAGGAGACCTATAGGTCTGTAGACCTATATATTTGAACTGCCTTTTTAAAAAAAAAACTAGGCATTTTTATAACATGTTTCATTGAGAAAAAACCATCAATGTTCTCTACTCTATTTCATAAAGTTTTTAACTTCATATAACACTCTCAATGTGATATTTAGACCTTTATTTTGCCCATAGGCCACATTCTTGTAGACATACCTATATATAACCATCTAGGATTATCACTATGCAATAACCCTTTTCACTAATATTGGTAATATTGATGGTATTTTAAGAGTGTTTTGGAATCAACTCATATTATTCTTAACTTTCATATAGTCCTCCTGATCCTCACACTCACAATCACACATACTCTATCTTAGGTCTTGCCTGTAGGTTAGTTTAGGTGATCACTAATTGTTTTGAGCATTGAGTTTTATATCACACCTCTCAAAGATGTTGATACCCTCAAAATATGAAAACACTATATTTATCTCATTGTTTAAACCCTTAAAAATAATTTTTTGTGCACATTTCAAAAGCATTTCTCATGACATGCAGATCTATAGGTCTATAGACCTGTATGTCTGCATTTATGCTTCTAAACCACTTATGATGGTTGGCCTAGTTTCATTGATATTGTAATCATATCTAAATATTAAGTCAATACTTTAATATAATCATAAACCATGCAAAATAGGGCTTCTCTACTCCATTATACATGTAATACCAAAACACAATCCTCTAACATAGAGCATGTATACCATTACAAAGCTAGTACAAAAACATTAGTTAGGTAGGAAGCTTTGAATGAGATGAGAAGATATTTAAAACACTCAAACATCATCTATATGCATTGGAAACAATCAAAATCTTCACAACTTCAAAGGCATATTTGTGACATGTCTTCCATGAAGGTTCTTTTTGTAATACTTGATGCTCACAGATGCCAATCTAATAGAGGAAGTTATGAAATGGTTATTTAGAATCCATAAAAAAATCAAAAAATGTTCCTCATGCTCCATTGATTTCAAACCTATAATAAAATTTTCCCAACACTAAGCTAGTGGGGATTTGAGTCACTTTTGACCCCTTAATCTCTTAGTGATTGTTCATAGATATGGGGGATTTAATCTAAAATTTAATGATATGGATTTGGAGGATACTAGGACCCCTATATTTGGCTAAGATTTTGGGCTCTAACTCCACCTATACTACCTATAACATCGTCATAAAAATATCCTTTATGAGCTTACAAGGAGATTGATATGAGAGAGAATTCATATTTTTCCTTCTTTAGACATGTGGAAGCTTCCTAAAATTTTAAATGACTTGGATAATTTGAATAGGCACTTTAAAATCATCTTCACCTAAAAGTGGGTTCTTGAAGTTTGTACAAGTGCCTTAAACTAACTCTTAGGAGTTATAACTAAAGTAAATGCCCTGTTATGACATGAAAAATGATACTCTAACTTTATCCTAATAACATGCATGTTATATGTTTATTCGAGGAGAGGTAGAAGTGGCATCAATGTTGAATGGTTTCTTCTTGTTTAACTTCAATTGTAAGGAGGACATGAATATGGTTCTGTGTGGAGGACCATGGTCTTTTGGTAAATGTTCTCTCACTATTAAAAAATGGGAACCTAACATGGATCTTTCAGATTCTTTTTTCTTAACCACTCCCATTTGGGTAATAATTCCTGCCCTCCCTTTAGAGTTTTGTCATGAGGACATTTTTAAAGGTATAGCTAGTTCTTTTGGTGAATTAGTGGCATTGGATAATGCAACGGCTACCAGATCCAAACTTCAAAGTGCCAGACTTTATGTTAAAGTGGCAGATCTGAATCATCTCCCAGAAAAAGTGGATCTAATTTCTAAGCATGGCAAAAAAACTCAAAGGATTTTTTTTGAAGATTTGCCCAAATCTTGCTATGCTTGTAAGAAATAGGGGCATTGGGTCAGAAATTGTCTTTATAAAAGTAAAAATTATCCTAGTAGTGTTTTGGATGAGAGAAAGATCAAGGTCCAGCAAAAGAAAGTATGGAAACCCAAAGAATATAATCGACAAGAACTAAAGAATAATGAATATTCTAAAGCTATATATGCTGAGGCGGAGAAAGAGATTTCTATTGAAGATCCCAAAGCTCCACATACTGAGGCAAATAAAGAGCTTGCTATTGAGAAAGAAAATTCTAAGAAAGAAGGACATGGGATGCAATCAAAAACCATAATACCTATACAAAGAATAGATGATTTGATAGATTTATCAAAGCAAATCATTGTCTATCAAAAGATAGAAGACCGATGGAGAGATGTAGATGACAAAACTAAGCTAGAGGAAGGAAAATTCTTGGCTGAAGTTGGAAATAAATTAGAGGAGGGAGATTCTCTTTTTTCTCAGTCCAGGGAGATTCAGGCTGAGAATGATTTCCCTTCGAATGAGCTTCCTGTAAATGATAATGGAGGAAACTTAAAGCATATTCTAAACCAAAGAAAAAGGGCTGAAAAAAAGACCATTACTAAGGGGGTAGAAACTAGAAGCAGCAAAAAAGACCAGCAAATGAAGGTGAAACATCTTGCTTCTACTCTAGATAAATCTGGAAAAAGAGATGAACAATATTTAAAGGTGAAACTGGATGTTGTCTCTCTAGACAGACCGGGAAGAAGATCCACTAAGAAAAACAGAGAGCTAGAAAGTATGCAAAATATTGCTGATGGCAGGTAGGCAACTATTCTAGATTTTACCCCTAAAAAATAGATATTAAATCTTTATTTGGACTATTAGGGGGCTGAATATAAAATGGATAATAATGTTGTCCTTATATTACCTGATTTTGTTGCTACTTTTTAGTAGGTTTAAGGATTGCTTATCCTGGTGCTTGTAATTGCTCTATCTTTTTTAATTTTGTTAAAGGGTTTCGGGGTCCCTTCAAAACCTATTTTTACCTTAATATAAAACATGCACATTATATATCCTCTTGACATGTTTTTAATTTGACAAATTCCATATATTACCTCATATTTAGCCCAAAATATGACTTAAATGACTTTAGAGTGCATGATATGCATGGTGGAAGACTAATACATGGTTATATGACTTGTAGAGATTTAGAAAGCCACCTTTATTTTAAAATGACCTATTTAACATTGTATTTAATTATCCATGCAAGAATATTACCTTCAGAAGGCTTAAATTGGACACAATTGAAATTAGGTTTCTCCACAAACCTTAAAAAATGCTAAAATATCTTAATCTCTTCAAACATATTTAACAAGCTTTAAACCAAGTGACCAAGTTAAAGGACTTAACTTGATATAACATGTACCATGTTTAAACATCATGACATACTCCTAGGACTGATTAGAATGACCTTGAAATCATTGGAATGCATGAAAAGGACACTACCTTAAATAATGATAACAAGACTAACGAATATTCATTTCAAGACCTCATAATACATGGGATGGGTTAGGAACAAGGCATGGAAGCATGAAAATAAATTTTTAACCAATAGGGGTTGACCTTTTGATCTTGGGGGTCAAAATTGATTAACACTAACCATCTAAAAAAGTCAGGGAAAGTTTACTTATCAGGTCTAGACCCTAAGTGGAATAGGGCCAAGGTATAACAATGGGATGTAGAGTCCAATGAGGAATGTGGATATCGTGATTAAAGTGTTGGAACTTATCACATTTACTAACATATTTGATGACATCATGTTCAAGAGTGGTCCAAGAGCATCCAATTTATGTATTTTGTGAGCAGTCATGTGGCCATAAAAGTGATCATTGTATACCCCACTATGATAATGTAAGATGACCTTTTCTAAATCATTTTTGTCTACACATATCAACAACATGCCATGAAAGGCCATATGGTAGATAAACTTGTATAAATGACATATTTGGAAGTGTTAATGTGAAGAAACTTCCTTTTTTAAGAGATGGCCCCTTTAGGATACATACAATGTAATGACTAATATTAGCATACCAATGAGACTAAATGATATCATGTTTCTCTATGTAAAAACTTAATTCATCAATAAAATAGATATCAACAAGATCACTAAATTCTAGTGAAGAGTTTTCCAAGTAGTTGGTAATGACTTATCCATTAATGTAATTTGAGTTAATGTACATAAGTTCAAACCTGCTCAAAAGTGTGATGAAATGTCCAACTTTTCATGATATGGATTTTTGGGTTAATAATGTTCATAAGGTTTGTAACCTTACTGTGACCCACATTTCATGATTAGCATATAGAGTCTCAATCACTTATTAGTGAACACAATTTCTAAGCATTATTTCTCTACTTTCATGTAGCATGTTTCATAATCCTTGAGAGTGTGGCTAATAAAGTGGGAGGAACACTCCTTGTCATCATCCTCCTCTTAGGCCAACATGCAAGAAAGAGACACCTCTATTTCCTAATATAAATTATGAGGGGCTTATCATATTTGTGTGCCATAAGCATTGGTGGAGACATAAGGAAGAATTTTACTGCCTTGTATACATCTTGAAAATTTCTCATTTAGGTCAAATGACTTGATTTCTTAAGAAAAATATTGATTAGATGAACTACATAGATGAGTTCTAGTATGAATTATTGAATATCCCCAACTTCCCTAAGAATGATCTAATCCTTCACTTATTAGTATGGGGACATGTCCATAATTTCACAAATTTTTGTGGGGTCAATATCAATTCCACATTGGGAGATAATATAGTTGAGGATTTTTCAACTCATGTCTCTAAATACACACTTATCAAGGTTGATATTAATGCCATATTTCATTAAACACACAAGGATAATGTGTAACATTCATATATGGTCAATCCTTCACTTCACTTTTCCTAGAAGATCTTCTATGTATACCTACACTATATTATGAATAATATATTAAAAAATATGGGTCATGGCCCTTTGATATGTTTCCCCATATTTTTTAATTCAAAAAATCATGATTATAGAATAGAAGGTCCCTCATGGTGTGGTGAATGAGGTTTTAACTTGATCTTCATCAAATATGTGTATTTGATTATAGTAAAAGAAACCATCCATGAGGGATATCAACTCATAACCAACTATAGTGTCAACTACAACATTGATGTATGGAAGAGGAAAATCATCCTTATGTTGAGAAGTGTTGTCATTGATGTCAAGATCAAAGTGGATGTCATTATGTCAAGATCAAAGTTGATGTCAAAGTTCATCTAGTAAAGATGCATGGTAAAGTGGTATGTGACAAATAATTTTTATGAAAAGACACAATTTTAAGGCAACCTATTATCTCTCTATTGATAAATAATTTGAAGGCAACCTAATTATTCTTTTGAGGTTGATGACATGTTTTTAGGTCAAGATCAAGATATAAGGTAAGCATACTTTTAAGCACTAGTATTGAGGAGTATTGTCATTTCATGAGAATGTGCATGAATAAGTGTGTATATATTTTTGATACTATCTAAGGATCATACAATACATATGATCAAAGTGTTGAATAATCATGTAATGTTTCAAGTCTAGTTTTCAAGCTTGAAGAGCTTGAAAAACCTAGTCATGACACTGATCATCATATGAAGAGACCTTATGAGAGGGTATGAAGATGGTGGTCTGATAATAAAGATACACACATATATGATTTTATGTTTTAATTATTCTTAATCATTCATATGAAGTTTTGTAATACTTAGGAAGGCTTCAAGGTAAGCCTATAGGGGTATGGTCTTAAACCTAATCATGCAACTGAACTAGTCCTAGACCCTACCTGACCCTATAAGGTACCATGAAGTGTTGTCAAGACCTATAAAGGATATATAATAGTGGAAAATAATTTTAAATGTTTTTTGGGTGTTTGAGTAAGGTGTAAAGTGCTCGAATAATATCTAGAAGGTCTACTTTGAGGGCTAATATGAACTGTAGATCTAAAGCCTAAAAGAGTAAAAAAGAGAGATGGAGATAAAATAAGGTATGAGGTTTATTTACCAAGGAATTAATTGAAAAATTATAATTTATATAGGTTTTAAATGTTTTTTCAATATTTTTGGTCAAGTTTGAGGTCCTGAGTTGAATAAGAAAGCATGAAATGTGGTTTTGAGGTTTCCTGTGTACACAAATTACATTTTCAACATTTACATGTCATCAAAAAAATTACATTGAAGTTTGGGAAGGGTCTTATCTCAAATTTCTAAGTATTTGTTTCTAGATTAAGGGCCTAAGCTTTATGAATGATCACTAAGACTGTAAGGTGGTTTAAACCTCTCTAAAATCCTAATTGGAACATGATATGTAATATATTGTTTGAAATGGACAAAAATTGATTTTATGAACTATTTTTATTATTGTATATTATATTTGACTCTCCCAATTACCTCCAAGTGGCATTGGTCTGTAAAATGAGTAAGTGGACCCTATAGGAAAATCCATATTTCTAAGAAATTTGTTATTACAGGTAGAGTTGATCGAGTCAAAGTTAATAAGTGGATGGAGGTTAAATATTGATAATTTTATATTATTCTCATGTTTTTTTATGATCAAGTTAAATACCTCATATATTCTAAACTAGTCATGGAAGTTGACCTATCGCTAAAAAGGCCTAGTGAGAAAGACAATGAGATAAATAGGTAGAAGTGGGAATGAGATTAGGGATTTTTTGCCATGGATTAGGGATGGATATAATTACATAGGGTTGTTTTTAAATAAATCTAACACATATTAATATTATATATAATATTTTGAGATGCTTATATATAAGTAAAAAGGTGTTCTCAAATTGACCTGTCTAACACAGTAAGGTCTATATACAATAAAGATATGAGATTGGTCTATAAGATCAATATAGATATTTTAGCCTATAATATATTTATTTTAAGTTTATCTTAGGATTATATAAACCCATTATAAGTTCATGATAATGATTTTATAAGTGTTTTAAGACATTATTTTCATTACTATGTTTTTGAAGTTTTTGATAGTTCTGAGTTGTCATCTAGCAGAGATGAGTATGAAGTGATTTGCTTAGAGTTGAAGATTATAATGCATATGAATATTTTATGGTCTTTTAGGTTCATATTTTTTCATTTATACTCATGAAATATCTTTGTATATATGTTTGTGGTTAGTTTTTCATGATTGGGTTTTTAAGCATTCAGATAGTTCTGAGTGGTCATGTTGCAAAAGTGAGTTTGAGGCTTTAAGATCTATGTTGAAGTGTATAATGAATTTGTAAATGACCATAATATTATTAAGGATATATATATATATATATATATATATATATATATGTTTTTTCCATAGTTTTTTGGAAAATTTATGTTTGATCTTCATTTGTTGTTGATAGAATTTCTTGGTATACATAAGGCTAATATGAACTATGCTATTGATTTGCCCCAAGTAGTGGTTTAACCTAAAAAGTGTTACAGAGCCTAGATGATCTTATCAAAGTTACAATAGGATGAAACATTATGTGATCCTTCCATACAAAGTGTTTGAATGTTCTCCAAAAGTATTAAAGAATAATGTGTACTAATTAGGCCTAATAAGATTAGGTCTCTATGAGACATAAAAGAGAAATAAGGCCTACTTGAGAAAGGTAAGACCTAAAGGGACTAAAATTATGTTTTATTATTTCCTATAAGTATTATAATATCCATTCCATGGCTAAACTAAAAGGATAAGAGTACTTGGCTGACCAAGAAGGATATCGACAAGAAAAGTCTTGTATATATACTAGTCATTTTTAGGCCTAATGGTGTGTGTAGAGTATGTAGATGTGAATTGAATAATAATAGGATTGTGTGAGATTACATATGTGGTGAAACCTATCAATTAATTATATGAATTATTCATATACATTTATAGGGGTTCATTAGTGTTTTCCTGACAATTTTAATCCATAGAAGGGCTAATTGAGTGAAGTAGGTAAAAGATAGTATTTTATTATGTGAGAGGCAAATTTGAGTGTGATAGGAAAAAATAATACCACCATAAATTATAAGAGGGTAAAAAGAGCAAGGTTGATAGGATCAGAGTGTTTATTGAGTGGGTGCTTGATCAACAAGGGCATTGTATCTTCCTAACAAGTTGGTGCTTGCTAAAATTAAGTTGGTACTTGATAAATTTAGGGGTTGGTACTCCTTATTGGGTTGGTGATAAACTAAAATTGATTCATGGTATTATAAGATGAGTTTTTCAAGTTATGTTTTAGTGGGTTTTATTCCCCTTTAGGGTTTCTCACATATACTCTGTGTTCATGTGTTTCATGATCTTGTTGATTGATGTTTATGCTTGCTAAAATGTATATTCTTGTCTAATTGATCTATGATTGATTAAATAAGTTTTCATATGAAATTTTCAAGATTTATTCACCCCCTCTTAGTCTTTTTTCTTCCAACATTTTGTATTAAATCTAGGTCCTTTGAAGTAGGTCTAAAAACCTAAAGGAGATCCCATAAGCAAGGATAGCTAGTCAACAAGCTCATGATGTTTTCTCTACTAGTAAGGCTCTATTGTTCAATGGATCTAATTATGCACTTTAGAGTGTCATAATGAAGATATATTTTATGTCACATGGACATGATATTTTGAAATTAGTTATGGATGGTTATACAACCCTCCTATTCATCTAATAGATGTAGCAGGTAAGAAGTCTAGTGAAAACAACTCCAATTGAATGGATGCCATTCTTTGTGGCCTATCAAAAGCATAACTAGATTGTGATTTAGCTAAAGAGATATGGAAAAAATTTAATACTATTTATGAATGTGACACCAAGGTTAAGATGGATAAATTGTAGACCCATTAAAGATAGTTTGAAAGCCTAAAAATAAGTGAAGATGAAACCATTACACCCTACCTATTAAAGGTTGATGAAGTTTCCAACATTATTAGAGAATTTGGATAAGAAGTTAAATAATCCAATGTTGTTAAAAAGGTTTTAAGATCACTAACTTATAAATTTGACTCTAAAGTATCTACAGTTGAAGAGATGCAAGATTTGGACAAGCTAGAGATGGATGGGCTTCATGGCATATTGACTACATATGAAATGAGAACCAATGAAGGTAGACCTCTCATGAAAGAATCAACTATAAAATTTGAGAATAATTCAAAATCCAAGAAGGTCAAACATGAGGAACTCTTAGATATTGATGATGATTAATTAATAGTTATATTTGAAATAAAGTTGAGATTTGGATCTGGTAACTATAGAGTCAAGTTACCATTTAAATGCTTCAACTATGGTAAAATTGGTCACTTTAAATCCAAGTGATCCAACAAGGATGAGTTTGATCATGATGAAGAACATGATTAACATCATGAAGATGACAAGAAGACTTATAAGCCTAATAAAAACAAGGAGTTTAGATAGTATGAAGGAAAAAAAAGGAACTTTCAAAAATAAGAAAAGATTCTACACTAAGGAAGAGAATCATTCTGATGTAAGTTACTCAAGTGAGTCTGATAGTGATAATGGTTATCATGAATCTAGACATGAAAAAAATAAAAATTTGTTTATGTCCATAGAATTAGACAATAAGGATTGTTCAAGTGGGAAAGCCATTACGGTTGATGTGGAATCAGATAAAGATGAATCTGAAGTAGAAATTGAGGCAAAATTAGTAAGTGCACTTGAGGAATTGAAGTTATAACGGAAAAAGAATCACAAAATAAGAACACTTGTTAAGGACTATAAGGATCATATTAGCTTGTTTGAGGAAAGATTGAGTAATGCTTCCAAAGAGTATGATGAGATCATAAATCAAGTTGAGGCACAGATGGAGGTGGTCAACACAAGAATAAGGTCTAAAGAGGAAGAGTGAAATAAGTCTGAAAATAAATTAGAATCCTTTAAACTTTATTTGAATCAAGCATCAAGAAAGGTGAGGAGCTTTGTGAAGTTTGATAAGAACACTAAAGAATTGGATGATATCTTGAGCTATCAATAGTCTAAAAGTAAAAAAATAGGTCTTGGTTTCAAATAAGACTAAAAGGAGGCACCTAAAATCAAGGAGAAGACTGTTGAAGACAAAAAGGTCAACATGAAAAGACCTATCAAAAAACCTTAAGCTAAAAGGTATGTCAATTCATTTAATGGTTATTGTTTTATGTGCAATTAGTTTGGTCATAGAGCAAGAGAATGTAGAAGACCTTCCAAGAATGATTATTCATGAAATTGTGGAAGAATTCAAAGCTCACATAAGTTAAAAGGCATGTATAATGTGTTTTGATATAGTTGTCATAATGTAGGACACATTTCAGGAGTTTGTCCTAACAAGGTTAGAAGGAAATCAAGTCAAAATAAGAGATTTGAAGCCTCTAGAGTGATATAGAAAAGACAAACGAATGTTTGGAAACCAAAGATAATAAAGATGAGTCATGATCAATCTCAAATCTCAAGTGGAATACTTGTTGTGATAGATCATGATTAAAATAAGAAAACAAATCAAGAATGCCTACTATCAACCCACATTGATCAAATGCATCATGAAGAGATCAAACCTATAATTCAAATTAATCCTAAAAGGGTATTGAAAGATATTCAGTCAAATGAGAGCATAGGGATCTAGGAATCTCCTGAACTTGTAATGTTTTAGTGCCATATAAGAAGTGGTGATTCCATTAATCTTCATGGAGACCTATTCAGGTAGTAGAAGTAGGATAAATGCATGTTTTGAGGGGGATCTATTTAGGTTTATGATTGATATTATTATGCATTGAAAAATTATCTTGTTATCAAAATTAATTTGAAAGAGATATGCTTGTAGTTAGGGGGATCATGTTGCTTTAATGCATGACACTTTGTCATTAATTTCAAAGGGGGAGAAATTCAAGGAAGGGAGTTTGACCAACTTGGGGAGATAAGTGATCAATCTGGAAAATATTTTTTGATTAATGACAAAGGGTAAGTTTTTTAATAAGTGTTGTCATTGATGTCAAGATCAAAATGGATGTCATTAGTGTCAAGATCAAAGTTGATGTCAAAGTGAATCTAGTAAAGATTCATGGTGAAGTGGTATGTGACAAAGAAGTCTTATGATAAGAGATAATTTGAAGGAAACCTATTGTATCTCTATTGAGAGAGAATTTGAAGGCAACCAGATGATTCTTTTGAGGTTGATGAAATGTTTTTAGGTAAATATCAAGATATAAGGTAAGCATATTTTTGAGCACTAGTATTAAGGAACATTGTCATTTCATGAGCATGCACATGAAGAAGTGTATATATATGTTTGATACTATCTAAGGAGAATACAAGGCATATGATCAAAGTGTTGAAGCATCATGGAATGTTTAAAGTCTAGTTATCAAGCTTTAAGAGCTTGAGAAACTTAGTCATGACATTGATCATCACATGAAGAGACCGTCTGAGAGGGTATGAAGATGGTGATCTAGTAAGATAGATACACACATGTATGAGTGGATTTTTAAATTATTTTCAAGCATGAATATGAAGTTTTATAATACTTAGGAAAGCTTCAAGGTAAGCCGACAGGGGTATGGTCTTAAACATAAGCATGTAACCAGATGAGTCCTATATCTTACATGACCTAATAAGGTATCATGAAGTGTTATTAATACATATTTAGGATAAAAAATAGTGGTATATCATGTTAAATGTTGTTTGTACATGTGATTAAGGTGGAGAGTTATTGACCAATAGCTAGAAGGTCTACTTTAAGGTTTAATATAAACTACATATCCAAAGCCTAAAAGATAAAAAGAGAGAGATGGTGATAAAATAGGGTATGAGGTTAAATAAAAAAGGAATGAATGAAAAAATTATCATTTATAGAGTTTTTAAATTATATTTCAATATTTTTGGTGAAGTTTGAGGTCCCGAGTTGAAGAAGAACGGATAGAATGTGGTTTTGAGGTTTCATGTGTGCATAAAATGAGGTGTTAAAAAATTGAGGAATTTATTATGCTCATTGGCATGTTAAAATTTTTAATGATATACCAATAAGTTAATGTAATTTTTTTGAAGGTCCTATCTCAAATTTACAATCTTTGGTTTCTGGATTAAGGGCCTAAATTTTATGAATGATCGCTAAGACTGTAAGGTGGTTTAAACCTCTCTAAAACCCAAACTATGACTTGATATGGAAGATATTGTTGGAAATGGATCATAATGGATTTAATTACCTATTTTTATGATTGGATAATGTATATTAATCTCCTAGGTACCTCCAAGTGGCATTGGTTTGTCAGATGAGTAAGTGGAACCTATAGGAAAAGCCATATTTCTTAGAAATTTGCTATTACAGGCAAAGTTGATTGAGTCAAAGTTAATAAGTGGATGGAGGTCAAATATTGAGAATTATATATTATTATTATGGTGGTTGATTATAATTTTTGATACCTTATATACTCTAAATTGATCATGAAAATTGACCTATCACTAAAAAGGCCTAGTGAGGAAGATAGTGAGAAAAATAAGCAGAAGTGGGAATGAGATTAAGGATGTGTTTTTATGGATTAGGGATGGATCCAATTATATAAGGTTGTTATTAAATACATATAAAAATTATAACTATTATATATAATATTTTTATATGCTTATATATAAGCATAAAGGTGTTCTCAAATTGACCTGTCTAACACAATAAGGTCTGTATATAGTGAAGATATGAGACTGGTCTGTAAGACCAATATGGATATTTGAGCCTATAATGTATTTTTTTATAAATTAATATAAGTATTATTAAATATCATATAAAACCATTTTAATTTCATTATATTTATTATAAAATTTTTCTAAGTCATTATTTTCATGACTGTGTTTTTGAAGTTTTTGATAGTTTTGAGTAGTCATCTAGCAGAGATGTGTATGAAGTGATTTGCCTAGAGTTAAAGAGTATAATGAATATGAATATTTTATAAAAGGTATATAATGTTTATTTTAGTTAATTTATATTCATTAAATATATTTTTATATATGTTAGTGGTCAATTGTTCATGACTAAGTTTTGAAGCATTTAAGCAGCTCTGAGTGGTCATATTGTAGAAGTGAGTTTGAGGCTTTAAAGATATGTGTTGTCTAATTAATTTGGTGATGAACATGAGGAAATTAAGGCTATATATATATGTTTTTTTTCCATAAACTTTTGTAAAATTTATGTTTTATCTTCAATTATTGTTGATATACTTTCTTGGTATACACAGGGTTAATATTAACTATGTTATTGATGTGCTCCAAGTAGTGGTTAAACCTAAAAAGTGTTACAAAGCCTTTATTATATTATAAAAGGTATATTATGATTCCATATTATGTTTTCATTCTTTACAAAGTGTTTTAATGTTCTACAAAAGGATCAAAGAGTAATGTGTACTAATTAGGCCTAATAAGATTAGGTCTCCATGAGACCTAAAAGAGAAATAAGGCCTATTTGAGAAAGGTAAGACCTAAAGGGACTAAAATAACATTTTATTATTTACTATTAATTATTATAATATACATTCCATGTCTAAGATAAAAACCCTTAGAGTTATTGGCTAACCAAGAAGGATATGGACAAGAAAAATTGTGTATATATACTAGGCATTTTTAGGCCTAATGGTGTGTGTAGAGTATGTAGATGTGAAGAAAATAATAAGATGATTATGTGAGATTAAGAAGGTGGTAAAACATATAAAATAAATTATATGAATCATTCATAGACACATACAGGGTTTCATGAATGCTTTCATGATAGTTTCAAGCCATAAAAGGGCTAATTTAGTGAAGTAGGTAAAGGATAGTCTTTGCTTGTGTGAGAGGTCGATTTGAGTGTGGTAGATCAAAAGAATCACATCATAAGTTATCAGAGGGAAAATAAATCAAGGTGGATAGGATCAAAGTGTTCATTGAGTGGTTCTTTATCAGTAAGGAGGTTGTATCCTCCTAACAAGTTAGTGCTTGCTAAAGTTAAATTAGCACTTTGGGTTGGTGCTCAACTAAAATTGATTCATGGTATTATAGGAAAAGTTGTCTAAGATGTGTTTCATGGGTTTTATTCCCCTTTATTTTTTCCTACATATACTATATTTTCATATGTTTCATGATCTTGTGGATTGATGTCTATACTTGTTAAAATGTATATGATTGTCTAATTGATCTATGATTGCTTAAATAAGTTTGCATATGAAAGTTTGAATATTGATTCAACCCTCCTCTCAATCATTTTTGTCCAAAACCTTAGGTTATGCCTTGTTAATATCATGAAAGTCAATATATATCTTAATTTTCCTATTATTTTTTATAATGGGACAACATTGGACATCCATTTATATTAATCCATATGATTTATAAACCCTAATTTAAGGAGTTTAATAAATTCCTCTTTAACTATTAACACCACCTTTGGATTGATTGTCTTGATATTATATTTTACTATATTTTCATCAATAATCATGAATAGATTATGGATAATTATTTTAGGCTTGATTCCTACCATATCCACATAGGAAAAGGTGAAAGATTTAGATAATTCATTGAGTAGCTCTTTGTGGTATTCTACTTCCTATGATGAAATCAAAGACATGAGCTTGAGGAATCTGGGATTATCCATAGATATTATGTTCATATAAATAATATATTAGATGAGAGAATAATTACCTTCCTCAAATTTATAAAGAGCTAGTGGGAGGCCAATGTCCTCACCCTCTATGTTAAAATTGTCAAGCTCTTCATTAGAATCATAATTATCGCTCCCAAGAGAAGATGCATGATAAAATGTGAGAGTGAAACCTCTCTTATGGTGAAAAGATGTGATATGATGATAAACATGAAGGAAATCTAAGATAGATTCATCATTTTTAGTTAGTTTAAGGAATAATGGGATAACGTCCCTCCCTATGCAAGTGAGGGTTTAGTCATTAGGAAATTTTTACATGAGCATATCTATTTTAATCAACACCATGAAATATGACTCATGTATTGCTGGGTGGGGACAAAAATGATAGGAGAAGTAGTTATAAATGTAGTAAGTTTTTTTCTTTTTACTGACACTACTTCTATATAAATTAAGTTAAAACCCTTGGTAACTTATTTCACACTATCCTTATAAAGTTGAAGTTACTTGACTTTATTTTGGTATATTTATGAGACCTCATTGGTTACTAGTTGTGAATCGCCTTGGATTTTAAGGTATTTAATTTCCAACTATTTATTGATGATCATCCCAAGTAATAAATATTCATACTCAGCCCCATTATTGGTTTACTTAAATTCATGTTTAAAATTGAAAGGCATGACCCTTATTTCTAGGGAGACCAAGAAAACTCATACTCCCCCACCAAAATGGTATTTGTACCTATTGTAGTGGATGAACCATTGATCATGTGTAGAGGAAGAATCACGACTAAGGGTTTTCTTGGTCTTCTAATATCTCAACCATGTGGATGTCAAGTATACTAGCTAACCCCTTGTGGGGTTCCTAGTTTTGAGATTCATAGAAATCATAAGCCCTTACCCCTATTGGGTCAAATGTGAGAATAAGTGGTGAATTATTTTATAAAATGTTAATAATCTCATTTGTTGACATGGTCAAAACTAAAAATAAGATTTTTGGATCTAAACCACTGATGTTTTCTATAGTTACTACATCTTTTTCCTCTGGTTTGTCTTATAGTAAGGCTTGAGGGATTTATGCCCCTTTCTTCAGGAAAACCACTTTGGGATTTGCAATCTCTATAACATCAACCAATGATGGAGTTTTTATGACCCCATTGGTAGGAAAGTGGTAATCAATGTGAAATCATGTTTTATTTTGCATATTCATTTAAAGCATGTCAAAAGGTTTTTAATCCCCTTGGTATATGAAAAACTTACATTAATGGAGGAACCTGATTTTTTGGAACAAGGTTGAAGGAATAAAATTCATCCTATTAATAAAGGGTCTTCCTAAGATCATGTTAGAATTTATGTCTTTGTCAATCACATAAAATTATATTAACACAATCTTGGAACCCATATTTCATAAAAACATGATGGTCTCTATAAAGGTAGATTTGAGGCTATTGTAGCCTCATAGGGCATTATGAGTTTTAGAGAAATTGGTCTCCTTATAACCAAGTTTATATAAGAAAGAGAAGAGGAAAATGTTCATGGTACTCCATCATTAACCATGACTCTCTTTATGTAATTATAATATATCCACACTTGAAAAAACAAGGATAGATCCCTCCTCCTTTCCAATTTAAAATTAGGGTCAAATAAATATCTAGTGTCTCAAGAATCTTGTCCAGGTGGAACCATATTTAGATCAATGTGATTGATTTGGGCATATGATGGGGGAGTTATGATAGATAAATATCCTAATACTAAATCATTGAGAAACTCCAAATTATGGGTAGACAAGTTCATGATAAAGTCAAGAAAAGAAATGTGGGATAAAGTTTTTGTAAGATCTATTATCAAATAGTAATTCCCCATAGGCTTAGGGATGGTTTTAATATCTAAAATATTTGAAGGGTGAGGAGTCATGGGCTAACACTTCTTGGTTGGACTAGTTATATTTTATTCATATTCAAATTTCCACTCTAAAACTCATATCATTCTAGTTTTAACCTAAACTCCCAACTAGGGAGCAACATCGACATTAGCAGTTCTAGAATTGGAAGCTTTATCATTATTGGTACATGCTTCTGTAGGCTGATTATGCTAAAATTATTGAGTCTAAAAGTTATCCTAGCTTTGAATCAGGGTAGTTTTTGATTGGTGGTTTAGAAAAGGGTTCTAATTAAACTAGATATTTTGGTTTTATAGCGTAATAAGACTATTTTGAAGGGTTTGAGGGTTTGCACTTGCATTCCCTAGGAACATGTTTGATCCATGGGGAGACTTTGGATGATTTTTTAATACTCTTTTAATTCTCAAGTATCATGGATGATAAATCAATGGAAGAGAGAGTAGAAGTTGGGATCATATTCTCTAGGCATCTAATTTTGTCCTTGTTAACTAAACCCTTGTTGATTATTCCTTTTATAATAGGGTTGGTTTTGGAACTATGAAAAAATACTCAACATGTTGAAATTGGTTCTAATTTTGGTTTTTATAGTAAATGTTTTAGAGTGGAGGTTTGTTGAATTAAACTATATGAACTAAAGTTGAAGGGTTTTGGTTCCTAACATCTATATTATTATTTGGGTTAATGTTGTTTATGGGTGGAGATTGATTATTATTCAGTAGATTTAGATTCTTACACTGGTCAGTCATGCAATTAGTGGTGGTGTTCATATTTCAATTAACAATTTTAGGGCCTTGATTATTGATTTTATTCTGGATTACATTTTTAAATCCCCCCTTTTTTCAGTTTAGGGTGATAATGCACCCATGGGAACCATAGGTTTGAAGACCACTATTAATGGTTGCTTGATCAATCTGTAAATAGATTTCAATAGATTATTTATAAGATTGATAGGGAAAATTTTAGATGTATTCCATTGTCTCCTTGTTAAGGGAGAGAAATAAAAGGTCACATAGTTCCACCTGGTCCATGTCAGGTGCACTGGTAAATGAATATAGAACCTATTGTCTTCTCATGATAAAATGATTAGCTGATTCATTCTATTCTTATTTGATATGAAGGAATTATCAAATGTCAGTCTTTAGAATCTTGTTCATATCTAAGGCCTTAATGAATTGAACTATTAATTATCTAAAGGAATGAATTAACCCCTTAGGGAGGTGGTAATACCAATAAATAATGATTCCTTCTAGGATTTTATGGAAAATATTAAAAACAACCCCATCCCAAATTAAGATTTCCTTGATAGTTATGGTATAAGCCTTAAAATTTGCATTGGGATCTCCCTCCTATTTTAACTTGGGAAGGTCTACAATGGGATGCATAAGAATGAATAATTATATGTTGATATTTAAGGGTTATTTAAGATACTTAACATATGTACCCATGTTGTTAAAGCCATCTATTAACATGGCCAAACTAAACTATAAGGGTGGAATCACATAAGGGTTGCTTGGATAACCAATAAGAGGAAGGGAGGAAGCTTTATAGGGTGAAGTGGAATAAGCCATAAAATATTTATCTAACTGAGTAGACTTAGAGAACATATGGAGGTATGGAAGAAGATTGTTAGACATAAAAGGGTTGGTGAATCATTGAGGAGGGGCATACGTGGTTTGCACATAGCCTGAAGAAATGTAGGGTGATACATGGATAGTATGTGTAGGAGTGTACATGGGAGGCACATAAATTAGAAGGGTAAATAGTGGTGGATTATTGGTCACCACATTAGTTTGTAAGGGTGGAGTGTAAGTGAATATGCCTCTAATTGATATTTGGGTATGAGATTGATAGGGTGGAATAATTTTGAAGGCATTTAATTTAGGGAATCCATGAGTAAGGATGTCCTTGAGGGATTGGTTAGAGGAATAACTTGGTGAGGACATATGATATTAATGTGATGGGAGTATGTAAGCTTATTTTTGTAATGGTTGATGAACCACTAATTTAACATGAATAAAAGAGGAATGATCCTGGGTAGGAGGATTAGGGTTCACTCAATTTATAAATTGTTGGTTATTCTCTAAGTCATGAATGCAACCCACCAAGGTATTGATGATTTCATTCAAGACAATGGTGGTGCTAGGTCTGGGAGTCTCATGTAAAAGAGGGGTATATGTGAGATATTGGTTAGTGTGAAGAGATTTATTTTGAGTAAGATCCTCAAAGGTAGTGGTTAGGGTTTGCACTATTGGGTTAGAGATATTTTCATTCCTATTAGAGGGATGTGTATCCATTTACATGTAATTAACCTCATCCCCTAAATAATATATCTTACCTAGATATTGATCATATCTAGGATATATTTTTTCATCTAGGTTATGTACACTAATCGATGGTCTTTTATCATATGAGGAGTGGATGTGCTCCCTCTAGTGAGAGTCATATTATTAGAGTTGGGATGATTGCTTATAGTTTTATATATGTCCCATATCTCATGAATGGGACTCCAATCTTATTTTAAGTGTTGGGATAATAATAATCATAGGATTGATAATATATGTTAGTATTTAAATTAGGGTTCTTAAAAATTACCAATGAATCCTCCCTAGGGTTAAGTTGGCTCATTATATATCTCTCTAGGCCAAAATATTCACCTAGGTCTTGTCTATACATATTATAGGGGTATATAGATACCTAAATAATAAATGGAAGGAGGGAGGAAAATTGAGAAGGGATAAAAAGGAAATAAAATAAAAGGGGAAACACAAAAGATAAAATTATTTCATGTTAGGTTCATTAATTTTTATTCACATGAATATCACACACTAAACTATGCACTTGACTTATTGAGGTTTAACCGAGACATCTAACGTAATGAAGGGATGATGGGTAGAACTACATATTCAAATAATTATTTGGGGGAATGGGATTTGGGATGATAAATGGAAATGGATGATATTGATGTAACCAAAATAGTTTCATTTCATCTTTTTGCTCGTTAAAAATGTCTACCTAAGCAAAAATAGATCTCCAAGGTCCTTCGATATTGGTGATGATGATGAGATGAAGCTCCTAATAAATAATGTGAATGTCAAGGTGGGAATGGTTTTATTGAATTAATAAATGCATATGGTTAAATAAATTGGGTTGATTATGACCTATAAATGTGATACCCAAATGTGAATGATATATGATGAGGCTAGAATTGAGGAGAAGAAAAGTGGTGGAGATGAGAATCTAGGTCTGGCTTATGTTATACTAACAACCTCAGCTTTGGGTGAATATGATGATGGCTTGATTATGGATATAATAGTGTTCCTATATAGAAATAAGAACATTTATAATGATACGAGGGATGTATGGAATGTAAAATATTAATTCTAAGCTTTTCATTAATATTTGATTGGTTACTAATAGTAGGACCTAGTCCTCTAACTCTAGGAAAAAGACCCACTATATGGAGGTATGGACACTCAGGGAGTGTCATCTAAGAGGCTAGGTGAATCAATGCATAAGTTTAAAATATTATTTTTAAAGTGGTATGTAGTTTTAGTTTTTATTCTATTAGAAGTAAGGTTTTAGGAATGCTCGTGCTCGTTGGTACAAGGCTTTGGTTGTTACTTTGTTTTTAGTTTTTAGTAATGTTTTGACTAAAAAAAGCTAACTTATTATTGAAATTAAATGATTCAAATAAAATAAAAATGAATATATGGAAATAAATGAAATAATTCTTTTTTTTAGTATTTTTCAATTCACTTTTCAATGTATGTAATACTAGTAAGCAAAATCTAGGCTGACAATTCAAATGCCGATTTGTAGATTTACCAAGTGAAAAGAGAATGAAATTATTTTTTGTGTTTTTAGATTATATATTAATTAATATGTTATGAAAATAAATATTTTAAAATATAAAAGTAAATAAAAAATTAGATTTAATATCCTAAGAAAAAATACCAAATATCTAAATATTCTTTTGCATATGCAAACTAATACTAGTTTTTGGTGTTTCAGATGCACACTAAGTTTGAATGATTTATATTAGATGAAAATAAATATATAAATTATTATTTAATAAAAAAATGTTTTGAATTTAATCAAACAAATAAAATCAAAATCAAGATGCTACTTTTCACTCTCCTAGGCTTGGCTAGAGTTTTTTCACTTACTAGTGTGTTTGTTTGTGCATGAATAAGAACTTGTTCTAAGATTTTTTTTTTTTTTGAAGATTAAAGTGTTTTGTTTTATTTTTTAATATTTACCTAAGGTTTGAATGCATATATATATATTTTTAAAGGATCTATTGTATGGCTAAAAATAGTGATGAAACTAACTAATATTTTTGGTGCAAAGATGAGAAGAGAGAATAATTATTTTTCCTATCTATTTGAATTTTCAAATATATATATATATATATATATATATATATATATATATATATATATATATATATATATATATATATATATATACTTTAATGAAATAAAACAAATTAGACTACTCTAATCTACTAAAAAAATAAAGGAAACTAAAACTACAAACCCCCAACTTTATCAAGATGTAGACTAGTTGGAAGTAAGAGATGTGTTTTTGGTATGGTCCTCAATTAATTAGCTCCTCAACTCAAAAAAATGATTGTAGAAACTCTCTGACCAAGGATAATTATAAAATAACAAAAACAAAGTAAGAATATGAGAGGAACACAACTCCAAACAAAATAACAACTAACTATGGGTAGATAATGTACTGATCGTAAATGTCTAGTTATAAATTTAATGACTTTACTTGCTTGAAATTATGTAGTCTAACATGAAAATGATCAAATGCAAAGCCAAAAAAAATGCTAAGTAGGATATGAAACTAAAAATTGTGGTATAAGCCTAGGAGAGTAAAAAGTAGCATCTTGATTTTGATTTTATTTATTTGATTAAAGTCAAAACATTTTTTTTATTAAATAATAATTTATATATTTAGTTTCATATTTTTTAATTTAATATTAATTAATATATAAAAAAAAAAGACTAAAAGTAAAAGTAAATAAAAAATATAAAAGTAAGTAAAATATTTTAATATCCTATAAATATTATTATAATTTAATATAGTAAATAAATTTTAATTTTTTAATTTGATATTAATTAATATATAAACAAAAAAATCTAAAAGGAAAAGTAAATAAAAAATATAAAAGTAAATAAAATATTTTAATACTTTTTAATTTTTTAAAATTTAAAAGTAAATAAAAAATTAGATTAATATCCTAAGAAATAATACCAAATATCTAAATATTCTTTTGCATATGCAAACTAATACTAGTTTTTGGTGTTTCAGATGAATGCACACTAAGTTTGAATGATTTATATTAGATGAAACTAAATATATAAATTATTATTTAATAAAAAAAATGTTTTGACTTTAATCAAACAAATAAAATCAAAATCAAGATGCTACTTTTCACTCTCCTAGGCTTGGCTAGAGTTTTTTTAAATAAATTGTGTAGGAATAAGAACTTGTTCTAAGATTTTTTTTTTTTTTTTTTTGAAGATTTTGTTTTATTTTTTAATATTTACCTAAGGTTTGAATGCGCACACACACACACACACACACACACACACACACACACACACACACACACACACACACACACACACACACACACACACACACACACATATATAAAGGATCTATTGTATGGCTAAAAATAGTGATGAAACTAACTAATATTTTTGATATTAGTTAATATTAATATTAATTTTTTAATTTAATATTAATTAATATATAAACAAAAAAAAACTAAAAGTAAAAGTAAATAAAAAATATAAAAGTAAATAAAGGATCTATATTTTAATTTTAATATTAATATTAATATTTTTAAAGGATCTATTGTATGGCTAAAAATAGTGATGAAACTAAAATATTCTACCAAATAATAAGTAAATATAATTTAATATATTAATATAGTAAATAAATTTTAATTTTTTAATTTAATATTAATTAATATATAAACAAAAAAAACTAAAAGTAAAAATAAATAAAAGTAAATAAAAAATATAAAAGTAAATAAAATATTTTATTACTTTTTAATATTTTAAAATATAAAAGTAAATAAAAAATTAGATTAATATCCTAAGAAATAATACCAAATATCTAAATATTCTTTTGCTTATGCAAACTAATACTAGTTTTTGGTGTTTCAGATGAATGCACACTAAGTTTGAATGATTTATATTAGATCAAACTAAATATATAAATTATTATTTAATAAAAAAACTGTTTTGACTTTAATCGAACAAATAAAATCAAAATCAAGATGCTACTTTTCACTCTCCTAGGCTTGGCTAGAGTTTTTTTAAATAAATTGTGCATGAATAAGAACTTGTTCTAAGATTATTATTATTATTTTTTTGAAGATTAAAGTGTTTTGTTTTATTTTTTAATATTTACCTAAGGTTTGAATGCAAATATATATATTTTTAAAGGATCTATTGTATGGCTAAAAATAGTGATGAAACTAACTAATATTTTTGATATTAGTTAATATTAATATTAATTTTTTAATTTAATATTAATTAATATATAAACCAAAAAAACTAAAATTAAAAGTAAATAAAAAATATAAAAGTAAATAAAATATTTTAATATCCTATAAATATTATTAATACTTTTCATTAATACTTTTCACTCTCATAGGCTTGGCTAGAGTTTTTTTTACTTACTAGTGTGTTTGTTTGTGCATGAATAAAAACTTGTTCTAAGATTTTTTTTTTTTTTTTTTGGAAGATTAAAGTGTTTTGTTTTATTTTTTAATATTTACCTAAGGTTTGAATACAAATATATATATTTTTAAAGGATCTATTGTATGGCTAAAAATAGTGATGAAACTAACTAATATTTTTGGTGCAAAGATGAGAAGAGAGAATAGTTATTTTTCCTATCTATTTGAATTTTCAATATATATATATACTTTAATGAAATAAAACAAATTAGACTACTCTAATCTACTAAAAAAATAAAGGAAACTAAAACTACAAACTCCCAACTTTATCAAGATGTAGACTAGTTGGAAGTAAGAGATGTATTTTTGGTATGGTCCTCAACTGATTAGCTCCTCAACTCAAAAAAATGATTGTAGAAACTCTCTAACCAAGGATAATTATAAAGTAACAAAAACAAAGTAAGAATATGAGAGGAACACAACTTCAAACAAAATAACAACTAACTATGGGTAGATAATGTACTGATTGTAAAGGTCTAGTTATAAATTTAATGACTTTACTTGCTTGAAATTATGTATTCTAACATGAAAATGATCAAATGCAAAGCCAAAAAAAATGCTAAGAAGGATATGTATGTAGAAAGCTTCAAAAATTCAACCTCCAATTCAATTTTTTGGATATAAAATTCTACTAAAAATGGAATACTTGTAAGAGAGGAATGGAAGTTGTAAGAGTGAGTTTAACTAATTAATTAGGAGTAGAACTTAGGAAATAATTAAAAATTATTAAAAATAGAAGAGGGAGTGAGTTGGGCTAGCATGGAGGCAAATTAAGGAGACAAGAACAAGAAATTCAATAATAAGCATGTAAACTGCATGAATTCTTGAGTTTCAAAAGCTAAAATTAGAAATCAGATAAAAGATGATAGAATCATCCCTATTTATTGGGGTGGTTATGCAACCACTATAATTAGTGATAGAACCATGACATGGGATGATATAACTAATGTAGATTAATACACAAATGCCTTGTTAGTGATGGTTCCATCAAAGTGGTATAAGTAACTTCCACTATGAACCTAACACATATAGGGAAATTGTATAATGATATAAGGTAGTTGCGTCACCTAATAGGGTGGTTTTGTAACTAATTGAAGATTTTTGAAAAAAAGAAAAGGGGTACTATAAAGGCCAACAAAAGGGGAGTTTTAGGGGTCTAGGAGAGAGATAGTGAAGTAATATGGCCATAGTGTTAGAGAAAATCCTTGTTGAGCATAAATTAAGAGGTCATTACATCATCATTGGACATCATACTAAGAATTTCACACTAGAAAATTTTGGGTACATATAGTCACATCCAGAACCAATAATTATTCTACATGGGACACCTGCATCACATTTAGACACTAAGATTGATGATAGTGTCCAAATCTAGTGATAGTGTCTGTAGATACAAAATTAAAATTTACATAATCTGATGACTGATCTAGAATATTGATCCTACATATTTTACACATGTTTCTAGTTTAGATCTACGTATGCATAGTAAAATAGCTAAGTACCATTATTTCTTATTTACTACAATATATTTCAATATATGTATTCTACTATTTTTAGCAATCTCAATTGTATAAATTAATAATATTGTTTATCCAAGTTTTATATTAATTAGGATGCTATAAATTAGTTTATCACTCTTATGCTTGAACTAATTATATACTCTTAACCATATCTCCAACCATTTTAAATTTAGGGTTGAACACTATGGTATTGCCTTTATTTACTTTAGGTTATTAGTAATTATGCTAACATGTTTAACAATATTCATTTCATAATGTGGACCCATATAATTTTATGTTCTACTATAAAGTTCACTCCCATTTATTATATGATATGATCTATGCTTATTAATATTCTTAATTAATTGATTTCATTAAGCAATTTAAATTTAGATAAATAAAACTTAGAACTTAGTTCCTTACTTGGTTATATTACTCATTGATATCATTAAATTTGAACTATTTTCCTTTTATCTAAAATTCAGAACATGTCATTAATTAATTAGTAATTCATTTAATCGATTTGTTTGTTGGTAGTAGAACAAGGTTTCAAAATTGTAGTTATATGAAAAGTTTACCTTTCACACCATTTTTATGTAGTATATTATTTTTGTATGTATGTGACTCTCATTGCATATCAAAAGTATTTATAATGTGAAGAGTATGCTTATAGGTTGTAGAAAAAGGATGGAATGTGAAGTGACAAAGTCTTTGGAAAGCTCTATAAATACCACTCACTTATATTGAAAAGGATTAATAAATATTTAGATCAATATAGAGATTCATAATTGGTTTTCCTTTATGTTTCCTTATGTTACTTTCTTCAACATTTTTTGAGTTATTGTAATCTATTAGTTATGAAAACACATACTATTTCAATCTTATTATATCTATGAATCATGATAACTTAGGTTATATGTCATGCTTAGATTAATGTAAAGTTTTTGTATGAGTTCCTATTTTATGTTTATGTATTATATTTTTCACAACTATCCCCTATTAGCATATTCTGATGGATTTTCTAAGAAACTATGCTAACAATGGCACGGTGAGTGTGGAAGATTAAAACATCTTGTGATGGCTACCAAGATAGAGAGACTTGAAGAAATGGTTCAATGAATGAATTCACAATTTCATAAAATAAGAAGCAAACCCAATAGGAAGTTATGTATAACAAGTTATTCATGAGCATATATACGATGAAATAAATGAAATTTTATAGTGTGAATATCCTATATTAATAGATGTGTGGTTATCAAGACTCAAATATTACTATTTTCAGCCAAGAAAAAATAGAGTTATTAGTTTGGATGGAAGAGAGATGAGAGAATCTATGGAATTTGGATATTGACTGGACTCATGCAATATATCATTGGATAAAAAATAAAATTGATGGATACACCAAAAAAATTTCTATATAAGGCTATATTACATTCGAGGATGCATAAAACCTATTTATGAGAGGAATTAAAGGTAAGTTTTTAAAATGACTACTTAATCTTGTAAAAATGTTGGTTGTAGAAAAGGCCATGGTGCCTAATCTTACCAACATGGAGTAAAATTTGAGTGTTGGGTATGTGTGAAATTATGAGGAAATGAGGAAGAAAGTTTGAACCTACACCCAAAATTTGGAGGACACAAAGAAGCAAAGTGAAAGTAAATTATGGGTTAGAATGAGAATTGTAAAAAAAAGTTGGAATAAAAAAATAATCCTAATATAGTTAAGTATAAGAAGTGTAGATAGTGAAGGAATGGTAGCTAATAAGATAGAAACAGAAGATAGAGAATATGAGGAAAAGGAAAGTACAAGGCCCAAGAAAATATAAGACATAGATGAGAGTGAAAATAGAGATAAAGATGTTGAGGAAATGGAAGAAAGTGAAAAGGTAGAAGAAAAATGAGTAGATTGGTTATAAGGTAGTTATAGATCATAGATATAAGGGAGGATATTGTTTGGAGAAGAAAAGGAGAAATATTTTGAAGAATTTATGCTAAGTCATAGGATTAAAGAAAGTTCAAGTTCTAATTCAATAGAAGTCATAGACATGGATCAGTCACTTCAAGGGTACACATCGCCTATGCCTAATTTATCATCAGAATGAAGGAAAAGTGTAGATGTCGGTAGAGATAGTAATTTATTTAATTATTTTATAGATTAGTTTGGTAAGTATAGTGAAGATAGAAACAAATTTTTGGATAAGAAGAAACTAATAGAGGCAAGATTTTAGATAGCACCAAATCTTAAGACATTGCCCAAGTCAAACCCACCACCACAAACACCACCAATATGAATTTTTACCTATTATCACTAAAAATTTCACCCTTTGGAATGTAGTTAAAGCCTTCCAAATTTGATGTAACATGTAAACACCTTAAGGTTGTGAGCACCCTATTTGAGAGGTGAATCTCTAGGTTAAAGGGCTAGCTCCCCTTCATGAATCACTTAGGCTCAAACACTACTCTAAAACTTGATAGAAAAATGGAGAGAAACATATTATAATGGAGGTGATTCACCAAATATATATTATCACTACCAACCAACTATAATATTAATTAAAACAAGAGACTAACCTACACATGACACTAATCCAAATCTACCTCTTTACATCAATGTTTTTCATGAAGGTTTGTGAAGCAAGCTTGAGCTAGGAGGACTAGTAAAGAGGTAATGACATGACATTAGTGAAAATAAAAATAATTAAAACCTTAAAAAATACATTTAAACACTTCAATATACCTAGAAAAAATATTCTAAATTGAACATGAAAACTAAACAAGGACAAGCATGTCAAGGAAGTAAGCCTATCACTTAGCAAGATCAACTAATCAAGAATGCATATTGAAAATAGTCCATGGAGAAGGTAAAAATAAGTTATTATTCATTGATAAAAAGATAATAATTAGTAGGTATTTTCCATACCTAGGTGGAAGATACAAACTTATCCAATTAAGGCTCAATATAAGAAAGACATAGGGGAGAGAGAGAGACTAGTGTCTAAAAGGATTTAAAAAAAGAAATAAGTTTGAATATTCCCCATTAGGTACTCAAATAAAAGTTTTAATATTATGAATATGATATTCTACTCCAAGTGGCATGGAAGTTTTAAACTTTGCTTGACACCTTAACTAGCTCTCCAAAACTACCCTTTGTTTGGCTTATTGAATGAAAATTGGCTTTATTGATGGTTAGATAATGTTGAGTTACAAATTTTGTATGCTATTTACATCTAAAAATTGATATTTTAAGGTTCTTTTTGACACATCACTTCATTCTCTTGCTAGGTGTCTAGAAGTCTCTTCATCTCACTAGGCCAATCTTAATTATAAGTGTTAGAAATTGGATTCATATTCTCTAGTTTATTAAATTTACATGTATGGTATATTAAAATAATATTATACCTATAAAAATTCATTTATAAGTCTCAAAACAACCCAAAGAACTTGTTTTGCACCAAAAGCTCCATTTTGGCCTCATTCCTTGTAGCCTTGAAATCACATAAACTTACTTATGTAGAGAATTTTAAGGATTGTAATAGGAAAATGAAGGCATATTTTAGGACCCAAAATTTCTTGAAATATCCATACCAATTTTTAGATCTTGAGAGTAAGTGGAAGTGTCCTTTTCATCTATTTCTCTCTCCTAACTAGGTCTCAATTAGGCCTCCCTACTTAGAGACTAAATTTTGGCTCCACAAGCTTCCCACATGTGTAAAAAATAAAATAAATATGTGATTAAGTTTTATTACCTCCTTAGGATCCTCCATGTAAAATTTGAGATTTTGACACCTTTTATGAATGATCTATGTAGCTTAAAATAGTCCATTTTGGCCTATTTCATATAGTTCCATACCTGCAAGTACAAACCAAAAGTATGAGGTGTTTCTCAAGAGATTTTTAAACATGATTAATGTAATTTGGAAGTTATTATAATCCATTTAGAGGCATTAAAACCATATTCTCTCTCATTGGGTCAAAACTATTCTCTTTGGCAACTTGTGAGTCCTTGTACTCTTAAGGATGATTCATAAATCATGGGGAATCAATCAATCAAAAAATTCCACAAATTTAAAATACACAAGGTTAGATAAATATCCATAAGATCTAAAGGTCCCATGCAATATTTACGTATTTTACTAAGAAATATAAGGTGACCTCTCAAGTTAGTAGGCTACATTCTATGATGCCAAGAAGAATTAAGGCTTGTAGGTAGTGATTTTAGTTTAGTTTTGAGTTTTCAATGAACTAAATAGGTCTAATACATCTAAAAATGGTAATTTTCATCATTTTTATCCATTGGGTCTCTTGTAACTTCATTTACTCAAGCATAGGGTATGTAGGCAAGTACACCAAACTAACCCTAGCAGATTTTGAGTCATTTCCCTCACTGTCAGGGATTATGACTTCATGAAATACTTGTCGATACTTCTCATCATATCCTTAGGGCCTTAAAAGTCTTCATGCCATGATTTTTCAATACAACTCCCTTATGACTGTGTATAAGTCTGTGTATGTAATTAGGATTATTTGGCCTAAAACAGAGCCTATTATCATTAAATTTGTCTTTTGATGGGTTTGAGGGTTTCATGGTATTATATTATCATTGTGAAATCATATTAAAATCTTTCACATTCCTTCAGTCCTCTTTTATTCATTCTAACCAACAACTTAATCTTACCAAGTAAACAGATCTATAGCTTGCATTAACTAAGAAGGTAAGGTTTCCATTATTTTGGCTATGGGGTCTAAGGATAAAAATGAGATATTATTATACTAAAACATCTTCAAATTATTTACCTTTCCATCTCTCATACTTTTGACATCCTTAGTTAAGCAAAAACTCTCATGAGGAAAATGGGCCTATAAGTAAATTTGAGTGTGTAGGGTTGAGAGTTAACTAAGTCATTCTATTTGAAATATTTATTCAAGTCCATTGATTCTCAATGAACTCCTATTTTTATTCTCACCCAGTATATATCCCAATGTTATTTTGTATAGACCCTACCTTTTCTTTAGGCTTAGAACTCATCTATTGACCTTATAACCTGTAGGTGTCTATTATGAGGAATCTGAGTGAACTTATGGATTTAGGATTCCATTTACATTTATTAAAAATATCCATGGATCTATAATATCATTGAGAGTTTATAATCCATTAAATTTTCACTTTTAAGTCATCATGACCTCACCATACACAATCCCTTCTCACTCTTCAATTATCATGGTTTTAGGTACTAATTATTAAGGTCTTGAATATGTCTTAGGGTAAGAATTTTTTTGAAATAGATTAAATATGACTACCACCCTACTAAGGGTTTATAAATCTTTATTGAAGTTCTCCAAACTTTATAAGTCCTCCAAGCATACTCTTGTTGTAGACTGCCTAGTTTCAGGTGGCTATGTGTCGATTTGGGGTCTGAATGTATGAGGTTTTGAGTTTGTCTCTTTTAAAATACACCATGACACAAAATATCCAAAACTCATTTATGTATCTTTATTAATTCCTACAATTTTAAATTTCCCTTTTGTATCATCTTTAAACCCCTAATCTCTTATTTAAACTTAGGCCTATTTAGAAGTATTAGGTTTGTAATCTATGCCTTATCTAATCCTCATTATCTCTCAAATGTTATAGTATCTTAAATAATTTATGAATACAAATTAAATTCTATTACAATTATTTAATGCTTAGGTTAAAAGCTTATACATTGACACACCATTAGTTTCTCCTAAAGTTTCAGACACACAGGTTTACAGATCTATAGGTTTACAACTCTATGTATTAGATTTTGAAAAGTGTAGGCATGATCATTAGGGTTATAAGAGCATTCCTCCATTGTATTAATACATTTATAAGTAGGTCATAACTCTCAAACTATTTTGGAAATTTATATTTAGATCCCATTCAATTCATCTTGTTATATAGGCAACACTAAAACATAATCCAAAAGGTGAATGATGATGTGACCCTTTTACAACTAGTAAATAATTCTTAGATGATCAAAAGGACTTGAATGGATTGATAGGATAGTATAAGACAATGGAGAATAACTTGGATGAATTAGTCCATTTTGAGAACTTTGAAACATAAAGAAACATTTGATAGTCATTTGTAAACTATGCAAAATAACATCTATCCTTGCCAAATGACTTCCTACACATGCAAACCTAGTGAATGAAAGATAAAAATAAAGTTATAGACATTTTAAGACCCATTCTAATTTATTTCATGCAGCTAATGATCTCACACTTGCATTGTATTTGCACAAAACTCAGCCTATGGTTAATAATTATTCATAAATATAATGAGATCAATTATATGAATAATTCCAAAAATTGGAAGACCATAGGGGTACCCAAATCTATTTGAAATATTATCCCCAAAATCTTTGGTCTATACCATGCATCTAAAAATAGCCTTCATGAGCTTATGAAGGGAGTGATGGAGGGGAGAGAGAGTTTTTTGAAACTATTAGAATTTAAAATTGATCCCAAGTTAGAATATGATCCATGCAAGATGAAAGGATGTTGATAACCTATTTATACCTGTAGGTGATCTCAATAATTTTGTACAAGTCTCTTAACTCCCTTATTTGGTGTTGAAACTCAAGATTTTGACTTTTATATGACTTGTTGACTGGTGTGGTAGTTATTTAACTACTCCAAGGTCCTTGAGAAGTGTGATATAAGGATTTTTCACTTGGGTATCTTTATTATACATTAGATTTTGTCAAAAACATTTTATTTCATTAAACACTATCTTAAAGTTCACAACTGAACCTTAAACACTCCAAAACATCATGAAATGATTGTATAAGTTGACTAAGTATTGAAATAAACTTGAAGGACACTTAAATACCAATAAAATTTCTTTAATAATTCTCATCACTTCATGAGAAGACTAAGCCACTACAAGATCACTATAGGACTTTACCTTAATTTCTTCAAATAAACCTTAAATAATGCTAATAAGGCTTTATGAAGACTTTTTAAAGGCTATATAAGGTATGACAAGACCTTGAACTAGGTTAACAAGACATGACCAAAATTTTTAACCTATAGGGGTTGAAATTTTAACCTTGGGGGTCAAAATTGGTCAACATATTGGAAATTCATGGGGGTAGCATGCTTGCAATATGAAATGGACCAGTAACCTTATCCTTCCATTAGGTAATGGAGTCATTTTCACTCAGTTTCATTCCTAACCAGACCTTGACCATGCCAAGACAATTTTATTTGACCTTCAAAACATGACAAAAAAATACAATACACACCAAGCAAAGAAAAAATACTCACACATGTTCTATGAATCACTTAAGGAACATAACAAACAATATGATCAATCTAACTATAAATAACTAACCTAAAAGCAACTTCTTCCTCCTAGATAAAAAGGGAAGCTTGTACAATCTCTTTCTCCATGAGATGAATAATGGAATGAAGCAAGATTCCTTTTGAACGTTTTTCTTGTTGATATCTTCTCCTTGCTTATCAATCCTCTTGACATGTTCTCAAGTGAAGACATGGTAGAAAACTAGTCACCTATGAAGATGAACTCCTCTTATACTTCAATATATTTCTCATGATGCTCCTCAAATACAAATTCATCCAATTATGCTTCATATATGCCCATTTATTTGACCTCCATGGCATCATACTTCGTACTAGTTGTTACTCATCAATCTCTTTAAGGATCTTTTCATACTCAATCCAAGATTCATCATTATCCTCAATGAACATATCTTGTTCAATCTCATTATGAGCATGATATTCATTAGGAAAATAATTTTGAAAAGACTTTCAATCTAATGAAATATATAAGGTAATACTACCAATCATCCATTGACTCTTCTTTTTGATAAATATGAGTAAGACTAACTAGAAGAGTATCTTACTCTTTCTCCTCAAGAATCACATGGTTGTCAAGAATTTCAAATATTTTTATGTAGTCATGAGGTGATTACAAATAAAATTCTTCAAGTTTAACCTTTTTATCATTTGGAACCATGTTAAGATCATTCAAGACCTCAATTTTCTTTCTTAGAGATATTTCAACCTCAATACCAACTGTAACCTCAACAAATTTAGATGGAATTGGATCTTCTTCTTGAAACACACCATCAAGACTATCTCTAAGAACATCATCCTTGAAAACTAAAATACATTTTTATTTTACAAGTGGGGTACCAATGATTATCTCCTCATAAAAATAATTTGAAGAATATTAATTACACTTCCTTTGATATTAAATTTCAGCTACAACTTCCTCATCATTTGCTTCCTATAATATAGGTTCTTCTTCAATAAGGGAGATGGTGGGAGGGTGATGAATAGGTTCATGGGTTGGAGAAGGAGTAATATTCAAATTTGGGGTATTATAAATGGGATATTATTGAAAGGAAATCATGTTGAATTGAGATATAGACATTTAATTTTATTTAATAAACACCTCATCTTTTTCATAGCCTTTTTGAAGCTCTTCAACAACTAAAAGTTTATCTCCAACCTTTTCAATGAAGGCCTCTTTTTTAGATTGAAAATATTCTTGGATAGACCTCCAATATGTAATATCTTGAGGATATTTAGGAAGGGGGAATGGGGATGGAGTAGGAACAAGGTTTTCTTTACTGACATTAATTTCTTGGTCTTATCTCTCTTCCTCTTGCTTTCCCCAAGACTTCACTACTTGGTTCAAAGTTAGAACTTTGAAGGTAGTAGGCTCTTTTGAGGATTAGATTGGATATCTTGGAGGCTCATATTGAGGATATTGAATTTTTTCATGAGGATAAAGATCATAAGAAAAATAATATGGAATATAAGAGGAATCTTGAGGATGAGAGACTTGCATAGGTTCAGATTCTTCTACAAGAGTTGGCATGGTATAATCAAGAATCATAGTCCAAGAAGGTCTCCAAGATGAAGAGATCTTGATTTCTTGAGGAAGAATTAGAATCAAAGGAGGTGGACTATGGGTAGGGGATGATGGTTAAGGTTACTTAGATTGGGTATCCTAATTCTCCCACCTCTCTAATATGTTTACCCATGATTGTATAAAATTTCTCATTTCATACAACTCATCAATAATAAAATACTAGGTTTCCTCTGCAACTGACATCCACTTTTCCATCAACATTTGAAATGACTTCCTCATCTTATCTATGAGATGAAAATGGATCAAATCTAATTTTATATCCCATTTTCTCATCACCCCTTCTAATTTTAGTAGATTTGGATTGAGTGACAACAAGGATATGGTAGGTGAAACATAATTGTGATATGGAATTGAAGAAGGAATGGAGGAGTATAATTGATGAAAGTCTTGGTAAGGATGCTGAGGTATGTATTTGGAATCATACGAGGAAAATATAAGACAACCATAAGACTAATATGATTCATTACAAGGCTAATAATAATTAAAGTTATGTTTATATGGATCATAGTGAGGTTGATAGAGCTCATTATAAGATTGATGGAGAATACTATAGGCTTGAGGAGCTTCACCAACTTACATGAAATTAAAGTCTAATTCAAACTTAGCCATAAAAACATCATCAAGATAATTAAATGAAACACAAATTATATGAATAAGTGACTGGACTATTAGAACAAACTGATCATGTGCAAAGTCATAATTAATGTTTTAAATGCCTCTAAATGTTGATAGGTAAAAGAAAAACACCAAAATTTTTTCCATAACTTTTGACCTTAGTCCCACTGGGCATGCCAAAACTATTATCACTTAATTTTTCACACTTTGGAAGGTATTTCAAGCCTTCCAAATTTGATTTAACATGGAAACACCTCAAGGTTTGTGGGTACCCTAATTACAGGGGTAAATATATAGGTTAAAGGGCTATCTCTCCTTGATGAATCACTTAGGCTCAAACACTAATCTAACACTTGATAAGAAAAGGGATAGAAACCTATTCTAATGGAGGTGATGCACCAAATATATTTGATCACTATCAACTAACTACAATTTTAATTCAAATAAGAGATGTAGAGAGGCAGATTTGGATTAGTGTCATGTGTAGGTTTGTAAAGTAATCTTGAGCTAGGAGGACTAGTCAAGAGGTCATGACATGACACTAGTGAAAATATAACTCACTAAACCCATACACACTCCATTTTAACACTTCAAGGGACCCAAAAAAAGGATTTAAAACTAAACATGAATGATAAACATTTCAAATCATTTGGGTATAGATCATTTTGAATAAATTGAACTATTTTGAATAATTTGGACTTATACCCACTAAAGTAGAGTGAAGAAAATTTTATCCACATATAAATTTTCTATATTCCAAATAAATTGGAGTGTTTCAAAGCTATTGGGCATATATCATTTCGAATAAATTGGGCTATTTTGAATAATATGGACTTATACCCAGTAAAGTGGAGTGAAGAGAATTCTCTCCAAAAATAAATTTGTTATATTTGAAATAAATTGGGTTAACATTTGGGCATAGATCATTTTGAATAAATTGGGCTATTTTGAATAATTTAGGCTTATAGCTATAAAGTGGAGTGATTCAAGAATAATTTCTCCAAAAATTAATTTTGTATATTCCAAATAAATTAGACTGTTTCAAACCATTTGAGCATAGATCATTTCAATTAAATTGGGATATTTTAAATAATTTGAATTTATACTCACTAAAGTGGAGTGGAGAATATTTTATCCATAAATATGTTTTCTATATTCCAAATAAATTAAATTATTTCAAAACTTTTGGGATCAAATCATTTTGAATAGTTTGGATTATTTTGAAATGTGGCACCCTTATGAGCCTTTAGACTGATCATCGATCCTTTGAATTATCTTTTGTTTCTAGGACACATGGCACCATTTGAATGGCAAAATTATGGATGAAAACATAATAAGCAATTAGTTCATTTATGTAATAAAATATGTAATGATAATTATTTGTTGTTTATTAGGAAGATCTTCATGAGTAGGTGTCAATATACTAATGGATCATATTGGGAAATTTAAAGATAAAATTATGGAGTATCCACTTACAAGGGGATTAGATTTGAAACTTAGACCTAATTCAATATTGTCAATGAATCTCCAACTATAAATAAAATTACACTTAACCAGATCAATGCAATTCTAAATTAGAATCAATCAATTTGAAATTAATTGAACTATATTTGAAATAATTTAGAATTGATTTGTATGAAATTGATGATAATTTTATCACTATAATTATAGTTTATAATCAATAAATAAACTTAAAATAATCATAATATGGTAAAGTTACATCTTTCTAAACACTGGTTCACAATTGTTGGCATGGATTTTTTGGTTTCTCCCAAGAATGTGATGATAAACGTCATTTTGATTCTCAAATATTTTTCATCTTTTTGACTTCCATTTTTAGTATATCTACTTGATGTAACATAAATCATTTTCAATTTTTGATTTGTAACACAATTATGAGAATTATAATCAATGAATAATGTGTTGGCAATTGAAAAATCATCACCAAAAGTTCCTTTAAAAATAATTTCATCTAATTTATTTATGTTAATATTGAAGGACTTAGAATATATTTTCCCCCAAACAAACATGAAATTTGAACTTTTTTAACCCATGGCTTGAATGAGTATCCTCAAATGATTGTCCTCTATCATTAACCACATGCCAATGTGAGAAAAAGACTACAGTGCTACATTCAAAATTTATTTTTAATGATCTTGAATGTAGTATGACATATTTTTTATTTTATAATGTTATTTTTTTCCGTATCATTCATTTTCATATATTTTATTTTGTGCATAAAAAATAATAAGTCATCCACCCTAAAATCAATAGTTTTTTAGAAGTCAATTTTAGCTCCTCCTTTGAAATGTCCAAAATTTCTTTATAAAGAAATGAATCATTTATTAATAATATTATATTATAATAAATATAACATGAAAATTTTCTAATAAAATGCTTTACATGTTACTATATTGGTTGTTGATGTGTTTTTTCTTTACATTTATTATTATAACATAATAACATAATGCATTTCATTTGATTCATTTTTTTTTGCATTTCCTTAAATCTTCTAAAGATTCATATAAAGACATAAAAATAAACACTTTCTCAGGAACATTGTAACTAAACTCATTATACAAAGATGTACCATTTCTATTACCAATTTTGTAACATACTTACACATATAAATGTTCATATTGAATCCTTATAGCTTGACCATAACTTTATCATATTCTAAAACAATCATGTTTTTCCATAACTCATTTCTCATAGACATTAATAGGAATTTAACATTGATAAACCAACATATATATACTTATAGTAATGAAAATATCAGCTATTTTTTATGCATGCCAATATATATTTACATGTTTATACAACCCATCAAAACAAACAAAATAGGATTTACTCTTCTAAGCCAAATTTCACTATCACTAAATTCAAATGAATATACACCTTAATAGTTGAACCCCCTTCATATAATTCCAATAAGACACATAAAATTAAAAATTATTTAAATCAATAGCAATATAATTGTTTCTAGCAAAATTTACTTTATTATTTTTTATTGATAAAGAACACATGGATACTCTGCATAAAAATTTATTGCATTGAAGACATAGTATAACACATTGTGTTATTTTAAATTGGGTAAATTAAACATGTAAACAACATTGTAATGGGTAAATTAAACATGTAAACAATAGTTTAATGGGTAAATACAACCACATTCAAGTTTACACAATAATAAAATGAACCCACACTTCCAAATCCCAAGTTGATACAAGTCTATATTTTATTGTCTTCTACAATCTCCTGTTCATGAAGAAAAATTCAATTGTAATGTGTTTAAATAAATAAATATAATTAATATATTATATAATTGTATGAAATTATATAGTTACACATTTATTGAAAGGGGTTTTCACCTTTTTTTTTCTTTTTTGTAGTTTGTATGGGTGCACTCTTTCATTGAACCTTTGGTTCTTTATTCCTTGTAAGGTATTATATAATGTAGTAACTAAAAATTATTATCATCAATTTATTTGATATTTATATTTTAAAAATGTGTCTTGTTGTAGAGTTTTACCCTATGTTTTCATGGAGACCCCAACTTGTAGAGCTGTGTCATGGGTTATTGTATTGGAGACACAAAGTTCTAGAGCTACATTGTGAAATATTTTAATTGAGACATAAATAGATGAAAAAATATTCTATCAGTATTATGAATTGTTAATAAATAAAAAATTATATAATTGACAAAATATATATGCCCATATCTTACCTTGTTCAAATTACTGTCATGTTTATTGATATGATTTTATATTATTATTATTTCTTCACTTGAATATAATGCCATTACTGGTACACAATGAAACATTTATAAGTTGTTAGGTTTGAAAAATAAAGCATACACACCCAAATATTTTCATGATTATAAAATAAATTAAAAATGTTATGCACCTAATACTGATAAAAGCAGTTGTTCTTGTATTGGTTTCCCTAAATTTGTCAATTTTTTTTGGAATTAAACATTAAAAATTGTTTATTCTTAAATTTATATAATACAAGATAAATTTATTTAAAATTTTATACAAGCATGCACCAATCCAACTCCTATATGTACTCTTATCACACCACATGTATCTAAATCATTGAAAGTAGAGATAAGTGTCTCCCAAAAGATGTTATCTAGTTCATTTTTTAATGGCCTTCCTATTTTATGTGAACAAATCATTTGATATGTTGGTACATATTTTTAGATGTCAAAACCTTCCTTTAATTTAATTTATTGTGAATGGAGGTTGAAATCTTGTAGTTAAAAATCAGTGGGATCTTGAAAAAAATTGATATCTATAATATGAGTCTAATTGAATCCATTACTATCTGGACCTCATAATATGACACCCATTTCTTGCATGGAATGGAAATCACCAACACATAGATTCTTGAGAGAGGTCTGAATGCCAAAAAAATGTTATAGTTTGTGGATGATGAATACATTGAAGGCCCCAAAAATAAATTTATCAATCAATACCTAAATAAATAGACAAATATGTTCTTCCTTAAGAACTTTAAAAAGATTCAAAAGATCAATAATTATCAAATCAATGTTCAGACCAAGAATGCAAATTTCATTAAAATCTTCTAAAATGGATTACCAAAGACATGGGGGCACATAATGGTTGTTGAATATTTATATATCTATCTTAGGAATCTAACCTCCATCATTATGTATATATTTTTTCAATATGCTTAATGAATCTTAAGATAATGCTTCCCATCTTTTTTTATTTTTTTAAATACCTTCATTTAGGACACACAAATCATCAAACCTTTTTGCAAAAATTGTATAATAATCCATTACCTCTTCAAGTGTGATTGTTTTGTCTAGTGGCCGCGTCGAATCATGGTTGCTAAAACAATATATAGTTTTTGATAATATGTTACTTTTCAGCTTCACCTTTTTTCACCAATTATCCATGTTGTTGTACCCAAGGGTTTTCAAGAAGGAAATAGACCCTTTTTCCAATAAATTTGCTAGTTCTATTTTTTATTTTTTTGAAATCTCTTGAATATTTGTAAGTACTATTGTAATAATCAGATTTTTATCTTGTTTATCTAAACCCAGTGAAGTACCACTTTCAAAAAAATCAAACACCTTATCAAAACAGTCCTAAACAGGCTGATCTATGAAAATAAGGAATTTTCTCTCATACAATTATTATGCTAAATAATTCATTTATGTGAACACATGTATTTCTTGTTCATGTATTTATTCCATATTTTTTCTCCTATTTTAAGATTCTTCCAACCTCTTAGTTGGATAAGGTCACATACAAATCAAACTCTTTCTATAAATGAAGCTTTATAAATTATTTCATTGGCTTCATTATACTGGTTACATATTTTGTACATAATATGGAATGAAGTACAATATTTTAAAAATCTTGCCCTTCAAGTATAACATTTATTTCTGAATGATATTGAATTATATTTCTCCTCTAAAATAATTCTCTATTGTGTTGTCTATCTATAATTTTGAACCTTTCAGTTTTTTCTCCATCTTATCTTCTGGGACTTCATTTGATTCAATAATACATTGAGGGTTACTTGGATCAAAAATAATTAACAAAGCATCCTTCATTAAAACCTCATTATGTTTTACAAATGAATGAATTATATCATTAACCCCTATTTCATTAAGATTTATTATTTTGATATTAGCATCCCTCAATTCACTTAGCTCTATAGGAATGTTCAAGGCATAATTGCTAGAGGAAATATACCATGTAGAGAATTCACTGTCTGTTTGATCAAAAGTTTGTGTCAACAAAAATGTTCCAACCTTTTGTTTGATCTTATTTTTTTCCACTGGTGTGATTAATTATATGACCTCTTTAAAAATTGCATATAAATATGTTGCCCTTGTTTATCTTATTTTCTTCAATGTTTCTTCTATCATCAATATAGGGTATATTAAATACATGTTTGCATGGTGGCAAGTAGAAAAAGTTGTTTCCCTTGTTTATGTTTTTATTTAAACTTTTTTTATATTCTAATGACCAAATTATCTCTATGTATCAGCTCAAACATTTCAAGGTTATCATATCTATTCAAATGAAACCCAAAATTTTCACAAGGAGAAAAATTATTTTTTGTCAATTCTATTTTATTGGGTGTAGATTTATTGAAATTATTTGTAGCTTGATGGAGAATTCCATCTTCTCTATTATTATCTATTCCATATTTATAGTTGGAATTGAAGGGCATCTTTAAGTTCATCCTTATCATAGGTAAAGATAATTAAAATTAGATAATATTCTTTTCTCGATGTAGTGCTAAACAAGTATATATTTGCATGCATGTTTGGTGAACTAAACAATTCAAAATACCAATTATCAAGAGGAGTTTTGTCACCACCATAAAATGGGAGATGTTGATGTGGATTTAATTTTAATTTTGATACTTTAAATGGTACTATATCCAAATTCTCTTGAAGTGAGGCCTTCTTCTACCTTTTAAGTGTGGGTATTCTTTTTTCACCTGAAGACATTTTGTAAAATAATTAAAATGATTTAAATATTGACATTTTTAAAATCTAAGTTTCATATTGCATCGGTTCATGAATTTTTTTCTTGATTAAGTAGTGATTAATTGCATATCATCAAATGTTAATTCTAAACTACAATACAAAACACATATTAAATCTGCATAATATATAAATTAAATCATACTTAAACTAACAAGGTATGACCAAACCAAAAAAAAATTATATGTGTACCAACCAATATAATTTGATGGGCAAAGGAATACAAAAACATTTGTTTCAAAGGAAAAAGAAGAGGGGGAAGTATGTTTCTAATATATGTCAAAATGCCCATCAATAGATACCTTCAAGGTATCTCCTAGGAGATACCTTTCAATCATGCACAAGAGTGAATTTTTCTTACAAAACATCTCATAGGAGATACCTTCAAGTTAACCATGATGGTATTACAAGTGTATTTCAAGGCCCTTGAAGGAATTTCCTAGTAGACACCTTTAAGGGTGGTGTAATACATTCAAAGGGATGTTGAATATATCTCCCAGTAGAACTTTCCTTCACCTTGAAAGCACTACTAGTTGATAACTTAATAACTTGAAGGGCCTTATAATATTTGGGAGATCATGCATTTGAGGTCCTCTTACACACATGATCTTTCCACCTCAGTTTAGTTTAACAATTTTCCCTATTACATTAATAGTTTTAGATCTAAATAATTACCTTGTTGTACCTCTAAAATTTTCCTTTACCTTGATGGTCCTTTTAATATATTCAAGGTATCTCTTAGGAGATACCTTCAAATTACCCATGAAGGTATTACAAGGCCCTTGAAGGAATCTCTTATTAGATACCTTGAAATTGAATTTGCCTAGTGTTATTAAGGTTTGTAATATCTTCAAGGTATTTCCTAGGAGATACCTTCAAGTTACCCATAAATGAATCTCCTAGTGTATATTATTGATTCCTAAAACTCTCACTCTTGATGAATAGTTTCCTATGGAAAGCTTTACAGATGTGGGATGAAATTGCAATCTATGAAGTAACCTTTGATATTTTAGAAGTTAGCTCTTCAAAATAATTGGGGGGTGAAAAGGGGGAGAAAATGTAAATAAAACTAAGACCAAACTAAGGCAATGTGATGATATTATTGAAGTATCTATTCCTAAAATTGCATAAAATATCTTGGACACTTAAGGTATTATAGATAATTAAAAGATAATATGCATGATTTAAAGCCTAAAATTGAACAAGAGTCAATACTATAGAAGCAAAAAATAGAAATAATAAATAATAATGGATTTAACTTAATTTGACATAGAACACCACATCCTCTTTATTATTGGGTGGAGAAAAAAATATAAAAGGCAAAAAGGCACATTATACAATATTTAATCCTTCCCATGAGGGGCACTTGCTAAGGTCATGAAATGAAAATAAATAACTGCTACTATTTTTATTCTAAAACTACTTATTAAAATGGCTTATCTCTAATACCAATAAGAACAATTTATATTATCTCATGTTCCTACCCCTTTACAAAATAAATAAGCCTTGAATATACAAGCACAATGGCCTCACAAGGAAATGACACCTAAAATCTGGCATTCACACTTATAATAAGGCCATTATAATTGAGTGGGGAGATTTAGCTCATGAATGAAATTGGTATTCAAAATCCCATATATGGTGTAACTACACCACCTCAATATTCCCATGATGCTTAGAAGAAGTGATGTGGTGATGCATTTCTCCCTCCAAACTACCTTTGGAATTCTTGTTAGAAATGAGGTCCACTTCCCTCAACCAATGGTGTGCCTTTTATTTAAATAAGAAGTCATTTTTTTCCTAAGGAGTGCCATAATGACACATTTCATCAGTGGAAGGGACCATGACTTAGTAAAAAAATGAAGGGGAACTCAATAAAGAGGAGGCTGATATACCACCCATTGAACTTCATTGAGCATGTCCATGATGAAAAGGCTAACTACCCCAAAAGTTTAAAACATGAATTAATTTCCATAAATACCTCGAGGTTGAACTTGCCCAGTGTTATTGAAGTGTATAATGGATTCAATGAGATACATTTAAAATATGCACAAGAGTGGATTTCTCCTTCAAGGTATCTTCTAGGAGTAACCTTTGGCCTAAATCTCTGAGTTTTCCTATATCAAACTTTCTTAGACTTCTTGACTATTTTTTTTTGTGTGTATGAAACACCTACTCAAAACAAGCATTTGTTTTGAAAAAAATTGTTCACAAATAATCCATCTTCAAAGGTAAATCTTGAGACCATAGGGAAATTATTTTTTGCTATACCCTTCCCCCTATTTTGGAAACTTCTGAGAGTGAAACTTTTCAAAAGAGATAATTTCAAGTCACCCATTAAGAACCTTCATGTTACCCTCAAGGATATAATTTTAAGTCACCCATTAAGGTATTAAAATGTTCTTGAAGGAGTATCCTAGTAGACACCTTGAGGTTGAACTTTCCCATCCTTATTATGGTGTAGAAAGGATTCAATGAGTAAATAGGCATTTTAATTAAATAAGGTAGTTAAAAATACATTGATTATTGTGTATAAGGTATTATCTAGATCTTATCAAGGGGTAAAAGTATCTTAATTCCAAGATTCAATGTGAAACCCATCAATATTTTAGACCTCAAAAGATCATCAAGAGAGAGTTGAACAAGGAAAATCCATCATTGCATCATTTTGTATTGAACAAGAATTACACTCAAGATCTTTGCCATACCTTTAAGGAAATACAAGGCCCTTGAAAGGAATCTCCTAGGAGATAATTTGAAGGGAATTATCATACATTGAAGGGAATGTTGAAAGCATCTCCTAAGAGACACATCAACATGCACATGAGTGGAATTTTCCTTGACCCTGAAGGCACTACTGGGTGAAAACTTAAAAGACCTTTTTGGGACTTAATTTTATTTAGAGGAATTATATTCGAGATTTGATTTTTAGAAATTTTGATCATGCCCTATTATAATATTTTGGTCTTTGGGTTTATTTTTAAGACATTTTGTCTAAAAAATTTTGGTCTTCATAAGTTTTATTCAGGACTTTTGGTCTTTAGATTTTCACATCAGACATTTTGTGTGAACAAATGTTTTGAATGACTTGTCTTTTATTAGTTATTTTTCTCTTCAATTTTTTGTATTGGAATTTATTTTAAATTTTTATATATAGATATTTTTTAGGCTTGGTTATAACACAAAACCCAATTCCTAATTCCCAACTATCAAAATCTTGCTATACTTGGCCAATAAAGCAAAATACTTCCCGATACTTGATAAGGATACTTGCCAGCTAAACTAATATTTGAACTATGTAGAAAGTATGAAACATGTGAATGTTGGGAATTTATAATGTATGAACTATAATTGAATGCTAAATGATATATACAAGATGTGAAACCATTAATATCTTCATTGCTCTTGAATGAATATGAACTTGACTGCTATCTTGCATAAGAAAAGACCTAGTTGCTTGTGAGACCATTGTAAGTAAACAAGCGACTATAAAAAAGGAGAGTTTTTCATATATAACATAAAACTAAATAAATACACATAATTATAATGGAATCTTCATCTAAGGCATTCAAGGGAGTAATTTTGTCATCACCATTTTCTATTAGGGACTCGACTAAATTCAAGGACATAGTTTATGATGCCACCATTTTTGAAAATAGGTATGGGAAATACTATAAATTATGGGATGTTGTTAATTATGTTAACATATTTTCACTAGATGTAAATATATCCCCCTCAGAAATACTAATCATCATAGACTTGCTAACACTTAAGAGACAGGGTTTGCATTCAACAGTGGCCAAGCCTGAGGTGATGCCATGCATCAAAATCCTCTGAGACTTATTCTTCATATGAAAGGTTAAACATGGTGATTTTATACACCACATGGGTAGAAAAATGGATATGGCATGCATATACATAGTATATTTTCATAGGTATTTGTCACTACTAGCACCAGATGCTTATTTTGACAAATGCAGACTAGTTTTATAGAATTAGGATACTACTATGGAAAAGGTGTTGAATTCATGGCTTCTCCCCAAGGAAAATATGAAATAAAAAGGAAATAATCCCAATCCAATCAATAAGTTTAGGATGGGAGTGCAGATTGGCATGGTGCTACTCAAAAAAAATATAGAATGCCTAACATCCATTTCCTCAATTTGGACTAGGTACCATTGTTACATATGATGCTGACTAGTGATGCAACATTTGTCTTAGGTGAAATTATAAGATACAAGATAAGAGAATAGATCATTTAGAAGGATAAGTGACCCATTTTGATGGGCCATTTCTATATGATGTAATGGGAATAGTGTATAAATTCCTTAGCGAGATATGGAACCTAACCATTGACTATATCAAAAATTACATTTGTGATCATTTTCAATTTTTGAATATATATGCTTATACAAAAAATATGGTGAGGATTTATGAGTATTTTTATCCTCAAGTTTGGAAAAAAATCCATGGGTCTTCAATGCCCAAATTTAGAGCAAGCATCGTGAAGACACTATGTAGAAGAGGTGATTATTTTTTATATCTTAACTACATTATCATCATGATTGCCAGGCATAAGTTTCATGTTTTGAGCCTTAAAAAATATGTACTTGATAAATTGGTTGAGCAAGAAATTACTTTATATCTCTAGTGGAGCATTTAGGAGGACCTACTAAAAAATAAGAACATGGTCTATGGGGACCATATGGTCATTGGCATGATAGTATACACAATGAGAAATCACTTTGGAGATGTGGGAGGCAAAAGAAAAAAGTTATCATTTTTTCATAGTAATATATAGGGATTGGGATCCTCATGGCTACATCAAAAAACAAATTTAGGGCCTTATTATCCCCTACCAACATGTCCATTATGATTATGGCTTAGTATTCATGAATGCATAGAATGATGATGAGGTCTTAGAAAGGGTAAGGGTTACTAGTTTGAAGGAGGATCACTTAAGGATGATTTAATAAGAACCTTAAATCAATATGAAGTAATTTCATAATAGAATTCCAATCTTTATAGAATTAACATTCTCAAATTTTTTGAAAGAATAGGCCATAGAGAAGTCTAAGGAATAAGGACATCCATCACAAGAGCTTTCTTTCAATTTGAAGGCTATCAAGAAGGAACTAGGGGTGAATGAACATAATCCTAAGGGAGCTCCAAGAGACCCCATCAATCTAGATTCATATAATGAGGAAGAGAAAAGATCAAAGCCCAAAATATCTAGTGCAATTGAGATGCATGTGGTTACCCCCCAAGAATAAGAGTCTCCATCTTCAAGGGTATCCACATAGGAAGCAACTGCCTCAACTCAACAAGGTTCCTCCTCATAGCTTAAGACTACTATTTATTATAAAAGAAAGCTTAGGACTCCCCCAATAGGTAGTATTATAATAGAAAAATCTCAAATATTTCTTACAATGCCCTAACAAGTAGTAGTGCAGAAGGAAGGACAAGATTCTGATGAAGAATCAAAGTTGGAGAAAGCACCATCTATGGAAGACATAACAAGTAGAAAGGCTTTGTCTAAAGAAACCACCTCCTTTATCTCTTCTTCTATTCTTGTTTTTACATCTATGCCAATTTCATTGATGTATAAAAATCCTAAGGTGTAAGTTGTTACTTCCAATATTGATGATCCATTAACCACCTCCTCTTTATTATATTTTCCTATATTCACCTCAAGAATTGAGAAGGATGCTACCATTATTGATCTTCCCTCTACTAAATTTGATCCATATTTCACCACCATGACATCCAATTCCATCATGGACACTTATAGTATTCCTTCTAGCACTACCACAATCAGATCATTAAAAAGGAAAAGGGAATCTAGGAAGATTGAGATATCCATGACCACTCTCTAGATCCATCTCTCATCCACTCAAATCACTCTCCCCATACCATCCACTACTCCATCCCAATAAACCATTATCACTAGCTTAGGCAAGGGAAATAAGGCAAAGACATAGGTTATCATAGTCTATCCACTCCCCAATATGGAGGTTTGGATTAGCTTAAGATAATTTGGCCTTCCTTGCCTAAAATAATTGTCAAGGTAGCAAAGAAGCAAAAACTAGCTGAGGAAGTTGAAGAAGTTGTGGTCAAAACTATTGGGGATCAACCAACAAACTTGATTACTATGTGAAAGCAATTAAATACAGAATTAAACTAGAAAGATAAGTAACTAGAATAAAAAAATAGAAAACAATAAGAGATATAAGAAACCAACCTGAAAACTTGTATTAAAATCTTTACAGAAGGAATACAATTGAAGAAACTTCTTTTCTTCCACACCTCTCTCAGATGTACAGATCTCTTTCTAGATCTCTTTCCCTCAAGAGCTCTCTCTCTCAATTACAATCAACTCTAACACTTGGATTGATACACATATACAATTCTTGTATTGTTCCTCTTACACTACAATAAGCTATGAAGATCTATCCCTATATATAACTTTAGGGATCATGAGCATACAATCACAACCATTAGATGCACCTCCTAATCAAGGGATTAAAACAGTCTTACTAAAGATAGAGATGCAGACTTAAGACTAACACTTAATCCTATCATGAAAACATTCTGTTCTGTCCATAGAAATAGCATTCTAGACGCACAGGTGACCGACATCAGTCCCTGCTTGTCTGCCTGTGACTGATGTCCACTAATTCATGACCGACGCTGGCATCTTCTAGTCGACTCTTGACCGATGTCGGTCACTCCTGACCGATGCTGGTGACTATGTAACTCTTGTAACCTGTAATATACTCATTTGGTGAAGCTTTTAGCTCCACACCTTAACAATCTCCCACTTGGAGATAAACAACTTCACCAGTACCTGTACATCAACATCTTCTAGCTCCTCCATCTTCAAACTCAATCATGAAGACCTATAAAAATTGAATGAAGATTCAACTTCTCTTTTGTTACCGGCTTGGTTAACATATCAACAGGGTTCTTATCTATATGGATCTTCTCCAGCTTCAACTCACAATCCTCCAATACCTATCTAATGAAGTGGTACCTTAGCTGTATATGCTTGGTTCTTGAATGAAAGGCTGAATTCTTAGCCAAATGAATTGCACTTTGACTATCACTGTATAGTCTACAACTCTCTTGCTCCTTTCCTAGCACTTCCATGAACTGTGTCATCCATATCATCTCTTTGCTAGCCTTTGTGACTACAATATATTCTGCTTATGTAGTTGACAAGGCAACAACCTTCTGCAACTTTGAAATCCAGCTAACCATCGTTCCACCAACAGTGAAAACATATCTTGTGGTGCTCCTTCTGCCATCCAAAACACCTACCATATTTGAATCTACATAACCATGTAGATAGGTGTTAGACCCACCATAGCATAAATGCCTACTGTTGGTCCCTCTCAGATATCTAAGGATCCACTGAACTGCTTTCTAGTGTTCCTTCCCTGGATTGGCCATATACTTACAACTCCCACTGTTTGGGCAATATCAGGCCTAGTACAAACCATTGCATACATTAAACTCCCAACTGCAGAAGCATATGGAACTTTCCTCATGTAATCTACCTCATCATGTGAATTAGGACATTGTTCTTTACTCAACTTGAAATGTCCAGCCATAGGTGTGCTTACCAGTTTTACATCCTGCATATTGAACTATTTCAACACCTTGTTCACATAATCCTCTTGAGACAAAATCAACCTATGATTTTTCTTATCTCGCTTAATGCTCATGCCAAGGATTTTCTTTTCTGCTCCCAAATCCTTCATGGCAAATGTGTGAGCTAATTTCACCTTAAGCTCAGAGATATCCTGCATGTGTGATCCTACAACCAACATATCATCTACATACAACAACAAAATAATATATCTACCATTATCCAATCTCTTAAAATAAACACAATGGTTAGATTGACACCTACTATAGCCATGCTCAGTCATAAACCTATCAAATCTCAAATACCATTGTCTAGGAGCTTGCTTGAGGCCATAAAAGCTTTTCTTCAATCTGCACACTAACTTCTCCTTACCTTTGACCTCAAATCCTTTCGGCTGATCCATATATATTTCTTCATCCAAATCTCCATGAAGAAACACTGTCTTAACATCAAGCTACTCAAGATGCAAATCCTCAATAGCAACTAAAGATAATACAGTCCGTATAGAAGTCATTTTAACTATAGGAGAAAAAATCTCACCAAAATCAATACCTAGTTTTTGTGTAAATCCTTTCACTACCAACCTGGCCTTATATCTCATCTATCCATTCTCACCTTCCTTCAATCTGTAGATCCATCTATTCTTCAGTGTCTTCTTTCCCGCTAGCAACTCAACCAAATCCCATGTTTGGTTCTCTCTCAAGGAATCAATTTTCTCATTCATGCCTAGCTCCCACTGATTCTTGGATTCCACCTTTATTGCTTCATCAAAACTCTCTGGTTCACCATCAGTAAGCAATAAATAAAATAATGAAGGGGAATATTGAATTGGAGGTTTACTTACCCTTTCTGACCTCTTGATGGGCGTCTGAGACTCATTCACAACATGTTGTCCACCCAAATTCTCTGACAGTGACCGACCTCGGTCACTTCTAGGCCTGTAACTGGCTGACATTGGTTCTCTCTGACTAACGTCAGTTCCTTCCTGGCCGACATCAATCACTGTATGATCGACATCGGTTCTCATATTGCCGATGTCGGTTACTACTTGACTGACATCGATCTCTGTGTTTTCCTATCTATGATTATTCTTTCCCACGAGCTTATTTTGGACCATCACCTCATCCAATTCTCCATTGCTCTGCTCAGATTGATTCAGCTTCTTGAGCTGATCACTATACATCACTTTTTCATTGAAAACAACATCATGGCTCCTAATTATTTTGTTAGTTCCTAGATTCCAAAACCAGAATCCAAAATCATTAGAGCCATAACCAATAAATGTGCACCTCATAGACTTAGCATCCAGCTTCTTTCTATTTTCCTTATCAATGTGCACAAAAGCTTCACAACCAAAAACTTTGAGAAATGAGAGATCTACCTTTTTACCTATCCATGCCTCTTCTGGAATTCCACCATCTAGAGCTGTAGAGGGTCCTCTATTAATCAGGTACACTACAATATCCATTGCTTCTGCCCAAAACTCTAAGGGCAAACCAACATGAAATCTCATACACCTTACATGCTCCATTACTGTTCTATTCATCCTTTCAACAACTCCATTTTTTGAGGTGTCCTTGGAACCATCCTTTGCCTATGTATTCCATCCATATAACAATACCAGTTAAACTTGTGGCTACAGAACTCACCACCATTGTCAGATCTCAGGCACTTCAATCTCCTACCTATTTCATTCTCAACCATAGCTTTCCAAATCTTAAAAGTGTCAAAAACATCAGATTTCTTCTTTATACAATAGACCCATACCTTTCTTGTAGCATCATCTATGAAAGAGACATAGTACTATGATCCTCCAATAGAAGCAACCTGAGCCAGTCCCCACATGTCTGTGTTAACAAGCTCCAATTTGTGCTTCTTCTTTGTTGACCCAGTCTTGAGAAAACTCACCCTCTTCTATTTTCCAAAAATATAGTGCTCAAAAAAATCCAAATCTATGATTTTCAAATATGAAAGCTTACCTTTTGACTTAAGAATAGACATTCCCTTCTCACTCATGTGGCCGAGCCTAGAGTGCCAAAACTTTGCATCCACGTCTGAAGTAGATAATACAGAAGGAGAATTATCAGTAATACAATTACATAAATAGAGATTACCTACTCTCTTACCTCTAGCCAATACAAGTGCACCCTTGGTAACCTTCCAAGATTTAGCTGTGAGAGTTACTGTGCAACCCTCATCCCCTAACTTTTTTGCAGAAATCAAATTCCTCTTCAGGCTGGGAACATGCATGACATCTCTCAACACCCATGTGTTGCCATTCTATATTTTTAGCTACACTTTTCCTTTGTCAATAATTTTACAAGGCTCATCATCCCCTAAATAAACTATTTCAAAATCTCCATGGACATAGTCACTAAAATATTCTCTATTAGGGGTAGCATGAAAAGAGGCACCAGAATCTAAAACCCAAGATTCTATATTATTATGCAAAGAGAATATAAGAGCATCTTGTGCAACTATACCTACAACTTTTGCCTCTTCTTTACCTTCGTGCTGATTGTCCTCTTTAGGTTTTGACCAGAAATCTTTGCTTATGTGCCCTATCTTTCCACAATTCTAGCAGGCTATCCTCCTGTCATTTCTGGATTTGGATCTACCTCTCATCTTTGACTTAGACCTTGATCTCCCTTTCATGATCTTCTCTTTTTTCCTTCCCCTACTCTCAAAACTTAAAGAGTTCCCGGATGTTTCCTCTATGCTTTTCTTGCAAATTTCTTCATTCAAGATTACACTAACAACATCATCTACTTTTAAAATATTTGAAGCAGATGCAGTATTGCTAACTGCCATTATCAAGCTATGCCAGCTTTTAGGCAAAGAACATAATATTAAAAGAGCCTTAATTTCATCATCAAAAACTATTTTGACTAAATTTAATTGATTTACAATTCCATGGAAATCATTTAGATGATTAGATACAGATCCACCTTCCTACATTTGCAAATTAAATAACTACTTCATAAGATATACCTTATTTGAAGCTGAGGGTTTTTCATATAAATTTGCTAAAGTAGTCATTAACTCTACCATTGACTTTTCCTGTGATAAATTAGATATCACAGTAGATGCCAGACTCAATCTTATAGATCCAAGAGCCTTTCCATCAAGAACTTCCCATTCTTCATCTTCCATGTCTGTGGGCTTCCTTGAAACTCCACCTAATGGTAAGTATAGATCTTTCTGATACAGATAATCCTCTATCTACATTCTCCATAATTGGTAATTCTTTCCATTAAACTTCTCCATTCTCAATTTACTTTCTTTTGCCATTGCTTTCTCCCACTCAAACAGAAATCCCTGTGAGTAACCTGTAATCAATATACACTAACCAGATCTGAAACACCTGTTAGTCAACCTGAGCTCTGATACCACTTGTTGGGGATCAACCAACAAACTTGATTACTATGTGAAAGTAATTAAATACTGAATTAAACCAGAAAGATAAGTAACTAGAATCAAAAAATAGCAAACAATAAGAGATACAAGAAACCACCCTAAAAACTTGTATTAAACTCTTTACAGAAGGAATACAATTGAAGAAACTTCTTTTCTTCCACACCTCTCTTAGATGTACAGATCTCTTTCCAGATCTCTTTTGCTCAAGAGCTCTCTCTCTCAATTACAATCAACTCCAACACTTGGATTGATACACATATACAATTCTTGTACTGTTCCTCTTACACTACAATAAACTATGCAGATCTATCCCTATATATAACTTTAGGGATCATGAGCATACAATCACAACCATTAGATGCACCTCCTAATCAAGGGATCAAAACAGTCTTACTAAAGATAGAGATGCAGACTTAAGACTAACACTTAATCCTATCATGCAAACATTCTGTTTTGTCCACGAAAATAGCATTCTGGACACACAGGTGACTGACATCAGTCCCTGCCTATCTGCCTATGACCAACGTCAGCTGATTCATGACTGACGCTGGCATCTCCTAGTCTACTCCTGACCGACGTCGGTCGCTCCTGACTGACGCCAGTGACTGTGTAACTCCTGTAACCTATAATATACTCATTTGGTGAAGCTTTTAGCTCCACACCTTAACAAAAACCATTAAGGAGATATACCTCAACTAGTTAAAAATTCCACTATGGGTTATTGATTTAAGGTCTAAGACCTCTCAAATATCCAAATTCAAAACAATAGAGCTCCCATCTATTATATCTTTGTTTGACAAGCCATCTGGGAGTATTTAGAGGGTAAGGAAGAGGAAGATGAAAGATGATGTTGGTAGGGAATTAATTTTTGAAGAGAGATAAGAGGTCTTTTATTTGACCAAAAGACAAAATAGACAATTGGGGAAATCCCCCTATAATGAAGAATTTAAATCTGTAGCTGAAGCATATAAGGATGCCATGGTGATAATTCATGAAGGTATAGAGCTAGCTAAACAAGAACTGGAGGTAGCATTGGAGCAAATAAAATAATAACAAAAGATAGTGCATATCCCAATTGGCATTAAAGCTAAGGTCCAAGAGGAAACATAAAAGTGCTATAATTATTTGGAGGCATTAAAGTTTATATGGGTTGAAATATCCCTCCATGTTTCCAATACTCATAAATCATTTAATCTTTGAAATATAATGAAAATAAATTGAAGATGTTAATTTTTTACACTACTAATAAGGCTTAAAGCCACCTATATATCATGACACCATTAGAGGAATATAAAACACTCAATCTAGTGGTCATTAGGACATAAGAGGTAAGGGAATGGGTGACAACAATTGGGGCTTTGGTCCCCAAATATGAAGAGTAGGAGACCCTCATTATCCAAATTTTGAATGATTTAAAATTTTCCAAAGTAAAGGATGATACAGGGAAGTTGATCAATAAGATGAAATTTGATCATATTATTCAAGAGGCTTTAGATAATTTTAAGCAAAGTTTACAATGACTACCTTTGGAGGACATAGGAGCTGAGTTGAGCTTTGCTAGGAAGAAGGTGATTGAAGTTGAGATCTTCAAGATCAACTTACAGATGACTAAAGTAGAGCATGAAAAGCTACTAGGATATATTGGTAGTGTGTTTAGACCCCCTCTTTTGAATTTGGAAATAATTTAGTAGAAACATGATGTATCACATAAATATTGGCTTAATATAGAGGTGAAGAATAAGTAGACTCAACCTGCCACTTCCAATTCTAAGTCAACAACCATAATTACAATGCAAACTAAAGTCTATGCATCCATCCAAATGTAAACATAGCCATGAAGGGCCAAGTTTTTTCATGTAAATTTCTATAGTATTGTATATTTTTATATTTATAGTTTTCTTATAGTTTGAACCATATTGTAAATTTGCCTATTCGTTTTTGTAAACATGCACATATTGCATGATTTTTGTAAAGGCTAACTTAAGTTATTAACAATTGTAAGATAACTCTATATGGTTTTGTCCATTGTTAGAATTGAACTTATAACTATAAAATGTAATCTATCTCACATGTACTTGGAAGATGAGGTGACTCCTTCCCCAAGTCTATTCAAACGCATGTAACCCATAGTTTGAAGGGTTAGAGAATTTTTAATACACAAGAGTGGGAGTGATTTTAGTTTTCAACTCATGTTTTTGTGTATTTTATTTCCAATGTTTGTGTAATTAGTTTTATTTCTTTTGTTGTATGATTCAGTAACTCTTAGTGTGAAAAAAATTTGAATGAGTTGTTTTTGTCTTGATTGATATTCTAGTCTTGGATGTGCAACATAATTGATATGTATGACAACACCCTTCTAGATATATGCTACAATATTAATTAAAGGGCCTTGTAATACCTTCATGGGTAACTTTAAGGAATACAAGGCCCTTGATATAATATCCTAAGAGATACTTCAAAGGGTGTTGTCATACATTAAAGGAAATGTTGAAATTATCTCATAATAGATACCTTTAACATGAACAAGTGGAATTTTCCTTTACATGGAAGGCACTACTGGGTGATATTTTAAAGGCCCTTGTAATACCTTCAAGGTATATTTTAGGAGATACATTTAAAACATGCACAAGAGTGGATTTCTCCATCAATATATCTCCTAAGAGATCATTTCAAAGAGGGACAAGAGTGGATTTCTCCTTCAATAAACAAGTGCAGTTTTACTTTAAATGGAAGGCACTATTAGGTGATATTTTAAAGGACCTTATAATACCTTCAAGGTATCTCATAGGACATACCTTTAAAACATGATCAAGAGTAGATTTACCCTTTAAGGTATTTCCTAGGAGATACCTTTCAAACAAGCATAAGAGTGGATTTATCCTTCAAAGAACAAGTGGAATTTTCCTTTACATGGAAGGCACTACTGGTAGTTATATAAATAAGTGGTATTTGGATAAATAACTCAAACTTTGAGTCTTTTAGGACTTAAAATTGAGTTTCTTACTTTCCCCCATTCCCTAGTGACACAAGGAGCACATTAAGTGTATCAACAAGTGAAATCTCCTATTTTGTAACTACTAGGTGATATTTTGAAGGCCCTTATAATACCTTCAATGTATATCCTAGGAGATTCCTTTCAAACATGCACAAGAGTAGATTTACTAAAGATGAAGAAGTTATATTGGTAGAATTGCTCAGCCTCCAAGAAGTAAGAGAGCAAACAAGTGATGCAAAGGTTATCCAATAGTAAGAATTCACGTGATGGTTCGATAAGATATCATCAAAACTAGGATTTAAACTAGGAGACTTGGTCCTTGAATATGACCAAAGGGATTTAAAACCAGGATAACATGAAAAGTTTGATTCCTTATAGAGGGGGACATTTTTCATCCTTGAAGATAGATAAGGTAATGCATTTGATTTAGAGGATGAATAAGGCAATGTGTTAGGGATTATGGTAAATGAAATTAACTTGAAACACTTCAAATAATTTACTAGCCTTCCCCTTGTATATAGTTAGTGAGTTTCCCTTATTTTTCATTGTTTCCATTTGTTCATTCATTTTATTTTCTTTGTTGTTGTTTCATTTTAAATAAGTGTCATTGGCATAAGTTGCTACCATTCCATGCTAGGTATTTTTACCTTGGCCTACTAATAGATAGTTATCTACCCCACTCCCCTTGCAATTAATGTCTAGGTTCTCTATATTGCATGACTCCCCATAAGTATTTCCAAAAATATCTTATGAGACACTCCTTGAGCATGTGTGACACCTTTCACATTTATGGGCACCCTATTTCAAAAAGGTTATGTGATGATAATGCTATAAGTATGGGCCTATAAATACCTCTCTCCTCCTCATGCTGAATAATTAAATGGCTTAATAATTTCAAAGAGCATTGAGCAATTAAATAAATCATATTAATCAGATAGTTTTGAGCCAAGAATTGTAAGAATTATGAGTGGAGTTGATATCTAGTGCCTTCTTTAAGAACAGAGGGAGAATTGTTTAAAATGGTTGTAAAATGGAAACTTCTACATCTTCATTTAGTGTCAAAAGACATGAGAAAATAAATAACTCAAGGATTAGGTAGTCATGAAAACCCTCCAACACCATTTATTGGGAGTAAATATTATGCTTTCACACTTGTGCAGCCAAAGCCTAAAGTAACATACATTAAGAGCATCACCAAGGATGGGATCTTTGATCCCAAATTGGACAAAAACCCAAAAATCCTGAGGGAAGGCACCCATGACTGCATGATCAATAAGATTGAAAACAATCACTCTAAGTCATTTAGGCATAATATTTGGATCTCTACACTAGCTCAAACATTATGCCTTTTGTGCACCTATGCCCTAAAATTATTTCCTTATGTATAGAAGGATATGACACCAACACTAGCATCATTATAGGAAACCACCACCTAAGAGTGTACATTAGTGTTGATGCAATAAGGGAGATGATCTAACTCTTGAATGACTCCAACACCAATGTCTATAGTATAGAGAGATTACAATTTTTTTGGGACACCTATACCCATAAGCTAGATTTCTACATTCAATAATTAAAAATAGATACACTAAAACACCTCTTATACTAATTGCTCTTGTAGGCTTTGTGACATATGATATGAAGGATACCCTTTCCATGCTGGCATTCATTTTTGGGATGGACTCAGATGCTTACATCTAGGATTTTCAATTAGGTGTGGTCTCCCTTTTGAAGATAGTAAACAAAGAAAAAGATTACAAGATGGACTTTATGGGTGCCACTGCCACTACCATTCATAATGAGTTGGTGAGTTTCTCAACACATAATACCTTTAGGTATTCCTCCTTCCTCCACCTAATTATGTACTAGAACTTTTAGTTCTTATCTTGGTATTTTACTATCAACACCATTAAAATGAGAACCCATAAAAACATAATGATCCCCATCTCCACATGAACCCACATCCTGTCAGTCACACATGATTACTAAATTTTTTTAGAGTGCTTCCTATCTTCAGTCCTCATCAACCTCAGTCAAAAATCCATTATTTTTAGAATGATAAATAGTTAGAGGTCATGGCTAACTAGTAGTATAATTCTAATTGATTATTTTTTGGGGGAAAATTTCACATTCATTTAGGTCCATGGATTCAAGGAGGAGCCATTCTGGCTCCCATGCCTATTCGTAAATAGGACCTTGGCCTTAGAGTTGGCTCCTTAGCTCAATTCAATGGATTCAATTTATGGTGGAGGATATAAAGAAAGAACATCTATGACACCCCCTTTATAAATGGAGGAATCATAGTGGTGAAAAGGTCATAGGTGTGCCTACTTGAGCTTAAGCAAGTAGAGATAGGCCTTAACCAAATCAATGAACTATGATTTGGTTAGTCACATAACCTCTTTGAAAAATGCTACTATGTTCACTCACGAGCCCTAGCCATACCTTGAAGAGTGAAGGTCACCATTTATTGAGGACATAAAATATTATGCTTGTCTATCTAAGATCTTGGATACCTGTAAGCTATGGGAGTCCTTTTATGAAGTGGTCTAGGAGTTCGACCCCATGAAGAAAATTACAATAGGACTAAGAGTATATCTCTTTCAAAGGGGATAGGGAAATAAGAAGATAGATGACTATTGGAAATATAATAAAGAAATAAATAAGTTGGGGACAAATTTTGAAGACATGGATATAAATGAGGCATTTGAAAAAATATAAGATGAGCACCATGTGATGAAGGCCTTGACAAAAGGAGAATTCTCGATTGAAGAATCAAAAGAAGAGGAGGATTCCTCATCAAAAGAAGAAGAGGACACCCCTTTAGAGGAAGAAGAGGAATTCATGATGATTTATAGGCCCATGACCTAGGTGATTCCTCTATATCCACACTTGACCACCCAATAGTAGTATCAGGGCTCTTCAAGACAACTTGAGGTCAAGCCATCACAATTTGGCTCTAAGGAACAAGCTTTTAGCCCTCTACAAGATCCCTTATAAAAAAGGTGTACTTTTATCACCCCTTTCTCTCCACTTCTACTATAACCTCCAATCCATATTTACCTTATATAATTTACACTGAGTTGGTACCACTCTACACTACCCAACCAATCACCTCCTTTATACCTTTTCTCACTCCCCCACCCTCATCTACCACATCAACACCCATAATGGCATAATTTATCACCACTCCTCTTTTTAGACTCTTGCCTTTCTCTCCTTCCACCCTTACCCTTCATTTTATCATCTTTGGGGGAACAACATCTGATGCTTCATAATAATAAGTGACCATTCATTTTGGTCTACCCCAGGTATTACCCTTTGTGGGGGATAATATTCAATCATAGGAGTATTTGTATCAATAGTTGGAAACTACAAGAAATTATTGGGAGGCCTAGATAGATAAAATAAGAGGAAATATGGCTAAAGCCTTAGTAGTGCCTCATATGCAGTCATTCTTTGACCTAACATAATAATCTCTAATGATCACATATATGAAATCCTAAGTAGTCAAGCCCCAAGGACAAATGTAGTCGAGGGACTACTCGATACACATCATAGCCTTAACCTTAGCTAGGCTAGACCTAATGATAGGGTTGAATTAATAAAGGAAGCATAAAAGTATATCACTATAGACTATATGAAAGTAGGCCATTAGTTGGATAAGATAAAGCTAAAACTTGTGAGGGTGAAAGATATTGTCAACCACCTCAACATAAAGGCCAAGGCTAAAGATGCAAAACTTGCTAAAATGAGGTCTGACCTACAAAGCCACATTACCAATGAAAACTTCTAGGTGGAATCTAATTAAAGGGCCCAATTGTGAATTTAAGTTGATAAACTAGAGATCAAGATAGATATCTTGAAGAAAGAGAAGAAGGTTAGAGAGAATAATCTACAAGAGAAAGAATTGTAGCTCATGTATACCCACAAGAGTCTCTTGGACTCTATGGGTGCACAACTACAATTATATGAGTAGATGTAGTAAGAGTCCTCAAATAAGGACCAATAAATACAACTCAAGAATACCCTCACTATGTGTTCTAAAATCATAGGTGTCCTCCCCATGGTTTAATAATTATATGTATCCTATTAGGAGAGGATCAAAATCATAGATGCAATCTTGAATCTAGCACTTGGGTTCATCATGAACTCATAGGTGAACACATCTATAGACTAAGTTCTTACCTTCATGTCCTTAAAGGTTAAAAATTTGTAGTACCTTATTGAGAAGCTTTATATCATGATGGATAGGACACTTCTATAGACATCCAATTCCTAACACCATTTGTGTTGAAATTGTCAATCTTACTTGAATTACACTCAAATGCACATTTTAGGTCAAAATCCATAAAATACCCTAAATGGTTCAAACTTGTCACCTAAAAGTGCTAGTTTAGGTCAAAGTATCCCTAAATAGGGTAATGGATTTTATGGGCCAGCTAACTTTGATAAAATCATTTTGAGTCAAAATGACAAATTTGCCATTTAGTGCTCTGGATCACTCTTTTCTTCTAATTCATTATTACACATCACGTACCTTTCTTAGTTGGTGTTGGAAACATCCTAAATGGGAATATAGCTCCAACACATCTAACATCACCTTATGGTTCCTCTCCAATCAAATTACAACCTAGTAATATGAATTTTTGACCATTTTGATTATTTATGCACTAATTTCTAAAGAATTACACTAAATTTGATTAAACTTACTTAAGCTAATTAATCCAATTGAAGAGCTTAAGTAAGAATTCCATAGATATTTTTGAATATATCATTATTGTAAATTGATTTTGAATATCTACATCACCTAATGACATCATCTATGGGGTGGCATCCATCAAGATATAAGTGCATAAAATATCAAGATTATGGTTCACCCATGCCTAGTTAATGCCTCCCATGCCTCTTTAATGCTTATTTATCTTGACGATATTTATGATTTTAATTCTAAATATTAGTATTATCCATGGCCACACATCTCAATCTTGAGATGGATGGTCATGGTTGATCCTGACCAATCTCATAAATCTATAAATAGAGAGGCCATGGACATGAATTTTAAGCTTGATTTATGCAAAGTTATTATGCAAAATTATCTCTGTAATCCCTTGCAATAGACCATTTATTTTGTTTTCAACATTCATTGATAGGCTAGTTTAGTGATTTGGAATAATGAGCCTAGGTTTTATGGAGTGTTCTTGAGACATTGGAGGAGTTTTCCACCTTTGTTGACAAAGACAAGGATGCTTGATCAAGGGAGAACATGCTTTTGCGCCACATGGGTATGGTGCATCTATTTGGGAAGGTAATGTGATGTTTGATTTATTTCATTTGTTTCTTGATATATTTTGTAATTCTCATAGGAATAGATAGGCTTAGTAAGTTAGTTATTTATGCATTTTTCATTATTTATGGACTAATGTTTGACTAACTTGCTTTGTAATCCTCTCTACATCTTGGCACGCTCGATGGGACTAGACACATCCCACACATGAAAAATATCATTTTGAAGATTTAAAATATTCATTTAGACCATTAAAACTCTTTAAAATTGATTTTTTAACTTTATTTTTCCATTTTTTGTTTACCACAAGTTTACACAATAACTGACATCGACTAGTAAGATAAACATTGTTTGGATAGCTTAACTGACATCACTTAGTAAAACCAACATCACTTGGATATCTATCATCAGTCACATTGGTATAACTAATGTTGGGTAGATAACTGTCATTGGTTAGAAAATGTAACCATCATCAGTTATTTATCCGATGTTGATTAGTGTTTTTTTTTTAAAACATAGACCCAAGAGCTCTTTTTTTTAAGTTCATTGTTTCAAACCTACAAGTGCTTCAAGGATAAAGGACATGATAACATTTTTATTGTAGGAATAAGCTTGAAATTTGATAAAAACACATTTAGATCACCTTTTTCATGCTTAAAAATCAATTAGGAACCTTATTTTAGTGTTTAACAATTTTTTTTTAATTGTTTAGGGTGAATGTTTTCAAAGTTATAACTAAGACCAAGGGGTAAAATTAACACCACCTCATTTTCCATTTGGGATTAAAAATGAACTCACCTTTCCAATTTTTTATATTTAATTAGTTTTTTAAGTTAAATTTTATTTGGAAAAAAGAGGGATGTCACATGTATGCTCTTCCATTTGTCCCCTTTAGGGAACCCTTGGAATCAAAAGTGCCATTCCGATTACAAGTAGCCTAGTTTAAGGCTTAGAAAGAATGTCATTTAAAACTCTCCCCAAAAAAATCATTAAATTTTGGGTGATCTTGAAAATGACACTAAAGTCTTTCTATTTTATGTTTTTTTTATTTTTATGCAAACTTGGCTTGTGAGGGGGACGTCATTAACTTCCACAAACTTTTTAGGGAAGCTTTGACCCAGGGTTTCATCTCTCGACATTGACTTCATTTGGCTCCTAATTGGCATTGCACATGGGACATATCTACATTTGGACATTGTACTACACTAAGTGAATAGTAGGATTTAGTGGTTGTAAAAAGGACTACACCTTTTTATAACTAGCCAATGCCATGGTCACCCAATTTTTGTGCTTATCTTTTACATCATTTGACATGAAATTAATTGTGAAATTTATTCTCCTAGAATGATCAAAAACCAATTATTTTTAGTCAACTCCATTTTGCCATACCCTTGCTAGGATTTGGATGATTATAGTTAGTGTATTTTGGTCATTATTTTCTTGGTATGATTTGAGGCTAAAACTTGTTTGTTTATTCATAAGCCATGTCAAAATCATGTATTTGAGTTAATAAGGGTAGTGTTATGTTTCCAAAATCATGTCAAATCTTTTTTGCCTTTTAGTCTTTGAAACATAATAATTGACCACATCATTCAACCATGCTTACACCATTATGATGCTCAATTTGTTTCAAGAACTTGTTTACCATTATATCAAAAACAATTTGTTTCAAACCATGTCATGTATACCATTTGGACCTTGTTTATGCATCATTATGCTATCTTCTCTTGTCTATCTTGTTTGGTACAATCTTAGTCTTCAACATTACATTTTTAATTAACATTGTCAAGTTTGGATCCAAACATTGATTGATTTATGTTTAGGCCTCAATTTTTGGGGTTGGTACATAGATATTTTTCTTTTGGGTTGCATAGCTTTGGTTAAATGATTACCTAATTTTGAACACTATTGATTTTTTATTTGTTTGAGTACCTATCGTCATCATTTTTTGTGACTTTTTTTGGGAAAACACAACCTTTCTTCAAAAACCTTTGATGATAGACATTTGATGTTAGGTTTTTTAATACCAAATCTCAGCACAAACTACTTTTGAGATGCAGTTTCACCATTTGAACCAAGGTTAAACCTTTTGTCTTTTAAACATTGATTTTTTAGAGTTTGTTTAACTTTAAGTCTTTCTATTTTTGGAGCTTTTTTCATTAAATGTAGATATGTATAGATACACTTATGGTGCAGTCATGGATAATCTAACTTATGATAGAATATCCACACAAAATGACTTTAGTCAAGACCCCTATGGTGACAATATGGTTTATGAGATAGATTTCTATCCACCTTACAAAAATTAGTCATGAGAACATAGTCAAGATCCAACTTATGATCCAACTCATGATTGGAATGATTAGGTTTATCAGGAAAACTTGGATGCTTTGGCTTGTGTAAGTAATCAAACTCCAAAATGTACCACAATCACCATTTTAGGATCTCCTCCTTTAGTTTACATGAGAAACCAAACTAAGAATCATCTAGTCATCACCATTTCAGGACCTCTTCCTTTGGTTTGCACAAGAAACCAAACTAAGAAGCACCTAGTTGTTACCATTCTTGGCCCATCACTAATTTTTTATGAACCTACTGTTGAATAACCTCTATTTGATGAACCAATTATTTTTTATCCCTTCTTAAATAGTCTAATATTTGGAGAGTCCATTATTGAACCACAAACTATTGTTTTCACTAAACCAAATGTTCCCCACTTTAGAAATTATATGCTAATCTTTGAGCCAAAAAAAGAACCATTACCTCTTTAAAAGCCATCTTATGAGGATCAAAATGTGTTTAAAATTGATATTTTATAACCAATGGTGAACCAAAACCAACATGTTATTGTTGAAACACCCATTTATTATAAGATAAATTGTGATAAGTTACCTATTCATATGTTACCTATTTGTAAAGAGCCTCATCTCCTTAACAAGCTAGTCTTGATAGAGTTGTCTCTTGATCTTTTACCACTCATTGAGGAGTCTCACTTTGATAGAAATGGTTTTGTTAAGACTTTGCTTGAGTAGTTCCCTCTTTTTGAGGGGCTTCACTTATATGTGTTAGTCTATGTTGAACCCTTCTAAGATGAATCAATTTTTATCAAGACCATTATGCCATCATAGGCCATTACTTATCAAAAATTCAGAATTCAACATAACATTATCAAAACAACCATATCAAATGAAGAATCAATATTAGAGTCAGGTAACATTTTTGAACCAACATTGGATTTAGCATCAGAAAAAAAATCAACATGAGTTTTGACATTGGATTTAGAGTCCCTTTCTTTAGAATCAGAGTCAGAAATAACTTATAGTATTGGTTGGTACAACATTAGTTATAATTGCCTTGCAAATCAATTTGAATATATTTATGATCCTTCTATGTTTTTTGAGGATGATTACTTCAACATTGACACAAGTTCTCCTAGTATATTTTATGAGGATTGTGATACATTTCACCATCCCCTTATTACCACCCAACATAGCCATTATATTGAAATTCTACCTTTGATAAGTGTCGATCAGGACTAACAGAATCACACTTTGTTAAACTGCATCCATGGCAACATATCATTTATATAATATCAGGGGGACCAAGACCACATTCATTTAGAAGAAGAACAATCTCCTAGTGAAACCTTTTCAGAGGTGCTAGGGGATAAGAAAAGATCAAAATCAACATCTTTTAGTGAATCCTTTTTGAAGGTGTTATAAGATAATCAAAGTCAAATGTTAACATCTCTTTGTGAAACCTTCTTAGAGGTATTATGGGATGATTAAAACAAATTCATTGGTGAAAACCTCATCAAGGCAATAATAACTAAGCACAAAAGTTATTTATTACTTAATGAAGATAATATCAAAGATCAAATAAAAATAGCTTCCAATCTACAACATAATCAAATGGTGGCTACTCTCAAGATCAAGCAATAAAATAATTTGATGGTCCTATCGACAACATCTTCAAAGGTATTCAGCCCCACCATAACCAAAATTATATTGAATCTAGCATCAACAACATTACATGTGACTAAATGTCATAATCTCCATTTGTTTCCCATTCATTATACATTCCATTATCACCTACCTATTTATTACCCACTTATCTCATTTATCTTACCATTATTTACCATCACTGGTAGCACTTTCCTTTATCAAGGTTATAAGGATATCTTGTCTCAACATTTTAAGCAAGAAGAAAAAATGATCTATGTATATCAAAAACACATTATTGAGATCCAGATTAGTAAAAAGTTCTTAATAGAGTAGTTATTCCAAAAGGGTGTTGGATAATAACTTATATAGCTGATCATTTTTGTTGTCTCACATATTGACTAGGATGTGCATTTCCCTATAAAAAATAACAACAGAACCATTTTTCATCTACCATTCACCCATTTGACATTACGATGCCTCATCTCTTGGGGATAACCCTACATACCCTTTTTTGGCATTATTATACCATTGAGATCCATGAACTATGTCATTTGAGTTACATTGACTTGAGGTCCTTCAGGACTATGTAGGTAGTGCTCAATTTTTATTGAGGTTGCTCAGTCACCCCTTTCCTTACTCTCATATATTTGTGAGCACGGGCCATTATGTCTGGCTTAGCTATCTTATTAGAACCTCTACTCTCAAGATGTGTATCTCCTCAACTAGATGGTCCCACCTTGTGCATATTTTATCCCAAAAACACCAAAAACATTAGAAATACTTTGAAAATATCAAAAAATATCAGAACATGATTCATAAAATAACAAAAGTATTGTCTTATGCTTCTATACATTTGTACATTCCCATTCCACCATGATACACTCTTACCATTTTGAAAGCACATAAACACTAATTCATTTCATCTTGTCTAACACACTTGCCATTTTTCAAGATCATTCTTTCTCATCTCATCAGCGTCTTGTTTGCTAGACCATTCTCATTTATTTTCCATATCTTCCATATCTTCTATAACATTAATCATGTTGGTCTGATCATCATTTTTCTTCTATCCCATTTCCTAGGAGAACTACATTTGGCCTAAAGTTCATTTTGGAACATGCATCCATGGAACTATGTAGGCAACATCCATTTGTCTTATACATCTGGAGTCATCTCAGCCAACCCCTTCCTTTTATTCTCTTCCCCCATTTCTTTTATCGTTATTCCTCTTTAATTAGGGAATAATTGTCATGTCTTTGTTCTTTGTTATGATGCGGTGGAAATTAATGCCTCTACCCTACATGCATGAACATTTTTCTTTAAAATACACTAACTTGGTTTTTATTTGTGTGTGTTTATTTGAGTTTTCTTGGTGTTTTTTTGTGCTTTTGTACATTTACTTTTATTTATTATCCTTTTTATTACTTCTTGTCTCATCTTGTTCTTATATTTCCTTGATTGTTTTTTGCTTATCTCTTTTGTGTTTTAGAACATCTTGATGATTCACATGGATTTTGATTATTTATATCTTGATATTATGTTATTACATTATTCTTGGACCATTTTTTTATTTGATTATTGTTGGTGTCTTATTTTTTATTGGATTTTTCTTTTTTCTCTTTTGTGTTCAATAATGCCTTGATGGTCCACATAGATCTTGATTATTCATATCTTGGTCTCATGTCGTTAACACATTCTTGAATTTTTTTTTTAAACATTTTTATTCCTACTTAAGTCTTGATTGATCATATCTTGATTTCAACTTAGGTTCATTTATGTTTATCTTTTTCTTTGTCTTTACTTTTTTATTTAAATGTAAATCACTATAACTCTAGTTTTGGTCATTATTGTACCATTATCCTTAATTATAGATATTCACATTTGAACTGGATCAGTGTAATTGGAATCTTATGTCATTCTAAGTTATTCATACTTATGATTCCTAATTTATTTTTTTATAGAAAGCACTTTGTGCTTAGGTCTTAATGTGTCAACATCAACTCCAATGAATAATTCTCAAGAACACTTTGCAAAACCTAGGATCATGATATGGGATTAGGCTTCTAGGTAACATGCATTTTAGGATTCTTTGTCTATACTTAGATGTGCATCTCTTTGCATACATTATAATTCTAATCAATTTTTGGTCATTTTTCAACATTCCTCATTCTATTCTCTCCCAAACTTGGGTGAACTACATTGGCCTGAAGTTCATATTGGAACATGAGTCCATGGAACTATGTAGGCAGTGATCAATTTATATTAAGGTCAGCTCAGCCATCTCTATTCTATTGAGTATATGAGTCTATATACTTGGTTTTATATGGATTTATAATCCATTACACCATTGCATGTACGTTTGTACCTGCTCACTTTAACCTATATTTTCAATTATATCCTTGAGCTATTTTGCTTGTCATTTACCCATGCTAGGGTACAACATCTGAACCATATCTAATTAAATTATATCTATAAGGGTAAAATAATTATTTATTCTTTATCAATGATAAAAAATTGCCCTACTAGGGTAAAACTATTTTATCATGGTCACATTTGCTCTACTGGAGTACTTATTATCTTCTCTTTCAAGACCCTATTCTAGTGGTTCTTCCCTTCCTGAAGTAGAACACCCTCTCTTTTCCTCTAATTCTAATCTCTCCACACTAATTCACATGAGGGTAATATTTTAGTGTGCAACTTGTCTTAGGATTGATCAATGTTGTAAGCATGCAACTTGTACTTTAAAATTGGGTATGTTTAAAGTGTGTCCCTTACATTTATGGATTGTATCTTTCCTATTCCCCCTATTTATAAGGCCTATTATACCACTAATTATATTTTGATCATTGATGGTAATCACATGTGTAAACATTAGCTCATCTGGATGTGATCTATTCCATGGGTTAATCTCTCACTTTTTCTCTCTTTTTGAGAGTCCATCCTTTTCTTCCATCCTAGTATTTCCTCTCGAGGGGGCATCATGGGTCTATTCCATTTTCTTCTTGACAACTCTTTTCTTTGAAAATATGTTTATTCACTTGAATGTCTTTATATTTCTTCTCAAATAGGAGCAAAATGTAGACATCCAATTCCTAACACCATTTGTGTTGAAATTATCAATCTTACTTGAATTGCACTCAAATGCACATTTTAGGTCAAAATCCATAAAACACCCTAAATGATTTGAGCTTGTCACTTACAAGTGCTAGTTTAAGTCAAAGTATCCCTAAATAGGGCAATGCATTTTATGGGCTAGCTAACTTTGATCAGATCATTTTGAGTCAAAATGACAAATTCACCAATTAGTGCTTTAGATCACTCTTTTCTTATAATTCATTGGTACACATCATGTACCTTTGTTATTTGGTTTTGGAAACATCCTAAATGGTAATACAACTCAAACACATCTAACATCACCTTCCAAATCCTTTCTAGTCAAATTACAACCTAGTAATATGACTTTTCAACCATTTTGATTAATTATGCACCAATTTCCAAAGAATTACACTAAACTTGATTAAACTTACTTAAGATAATTAATCCAATTTAAGAGCTTAAGTAAGAATTCCATAGATATTTTTTAATATCTCATTATTGGAAATTTATTTTGAATATATAAATAACCTAATGACATCATCTATGGTGTGACATCCATCAAGCCATAAGTGCATAAAATATCTAGATTATGGGTCACCCATGCCTAGTTAATGCCTCCCATGCCTCTTTAATGCTTATCTATCTTGAGGATATTTATGAGTTTAATTCCAAATATTAGGATTATCCATGCCACACATCTCAATCTTGATATGGATAGTCATGGTTGATCTTGACCAGTCTCAAACATCTATAAATAGAGAGGCTATGGAAATGAATTTTAAGCTTGATTTATGTAAAGTTATTATGCAGAATTATCTCTATAATCCCTTTTAATAGACCATTTATTTTTTTTGCAAGCTTCATTGATAGGCTAGTTTAGTGATTTGGAATCATGAGCCTAGTTTTATGGAGTGTTCTTGAGACATTAGAGGAGCTTACCACCTTTATTGATAAAGATAAAGATGATTGATCAAGGGAGAACATGATTTTGAGACAAATGGGTATGGTGAATCCATTTGGGAAGGTAATATGATGTTTGATTTCTTTTATTGTTTCTTTATATCCTTTTTAATTCTCATAGGAATAGATAGGCTAGTTAGTTTGTTATTTATGTAGTTTTCATTATTTTTTGACTAATGTTTGACTAACTTTGTAATCCTCTCTACAACTTCAAGTAGTGGGGTTGACTGACCAAAGATGGGTGACGATGAAGGTGAATGAATTTATAAGCTACAACAAGGTAGCATCAAAATGTAAGGCATATCTAGATGCCTTAGATGAAGTAGTCTAGAATATTATGGGGTAAATCAAAAAACCAATCCATTTAGGACTCCCCTCTCCATTCCTTATGAACAATACTATCCTCCTAGAATAAAAAATAAAAGAGCTACTATAGAAGAAGTAGAATGATCAGACCATCTTCATTACTCTCAATCAAACATCAAGTGTCTTCGACATGAAGACCATATTTTAGCCTCTTTCCTAGCTAGAATTTTAGATGCTAAAATTAGTATAGGGCTTAAGTAACTTCTCCTTCAAGGAGATTGTCAATGTGGATAGTACCTTCAAAGCTATGAATAAAAATTATTATCCCATAGAGGAGGAGTGGATGCCTTTAAAGGCTGCTCTTCTAAGGTTGTAAATTCATCAGGCCTCATCCTTTTTGTATCTTTTCCTTGACTAGGTTGTGAAACCAAAATTTTTGGCTTCTTCTATCCATAGGTGGATTCCCCTTCAAGTTTCTAGAAATTGTGAATCGTAATCTACATTTTGAAGTTTTGGGATAACTAGCTTTTATCATGGATGCACTTGGTTATTTTGGTGGATGGTACATTGGATTTCTCTTTTCTAGGTTCCCTTTATTATTTTTGGTTGGTCTCAGCTCATCTTAATATTTCCATATGGCATCCTAGTACCCATTATTTATGAAAATATTCCCAACTCACCCAATAGTAGTGTCAACTCGACATGTGGGGACATAACACTTGTCCAAGGTAGGTTTTTTTGTCATAACTTTAAGTATTACTATTAGTCAGGGGAAGTGGATCCCCATCTTATAAAAACATTCCAAAGATAGTTTTGGAGGTAGACACATTTCAACATTGTGCTTCTACTAAGGAACATGGGCATCCTAAGGCATTGTAGTTGTGTCATATCCAAAATTTTGAAGACAAATTACACTCATGAGCCAAATATCTTGAGTTAGTTACAATGACCTCATCATGGGTTGAAGTGCCTAGTTCTAGGTGTCTTTCTCTCACTAGGCTACTGTGCCTATATAAGCAAGCCTTTTTCCTTTTGGAAAGGGATAGATCTTAGATAATTTTTTTGGACTATAAAATCTATTGTAATAGTTAGTTTTGTAATATAAGTAACATCAATTATTTATTTTCATTTCACAACCTTAATAGGTCTATTTTATAGGAAGGTTGAATATTGTATATTATGACATTTGGGCCTTTTATATGGTATTTTTTGACCCATATTGAAGAATATATACTATTATATGTCAAATTAAGTGATATGTATTGTTTTTTATTATTTCTTTACTCTACTTCTATAGTATTGGTTCTTATCTATTGTTTCAAGGAACAAGTGTAATTTTCCTTTACCTAGAAGGCACTATTGGGTGATATTTTTAATTCCATTATAATATATTCAAGGTATATCCCATGAGATACCTTTAGAACATGCACATGAGTGGATTTCCCCTTCAAGGTATCTCCTTGGAGATACCTTTTAAATAGGCACAAGAGTGGATTTCTCTTTCAATGAACACATGGAATTTTCCTTTACATATAAGGCACTACTGGGTGATATTTTGAAGGACCCTATAATACCTTTGATTTATCTCCTAGGAGATACATTTCAAAAATGCACAATATTTGATTTACCCTTCAAGGTATCTCCTAAGAGATACATTTCAAACAAGGAAAAAAGTGGATTTCTCCTTTAAGGAACAAGTGTAATTTTATTTTACATGAAAGGCACTATTGGGTGATATTTTGAAGGCCCCTAAAATGCCTTCAAGTTATCTCCTAGGATATACCTTTCATATATGCACAATAGTGTATTTACCCTTCAAGTTATCTCCTAGGAGATACCTTTCAAATAGACACAAGAGTGAATTTCTCCTTCAAGGAATAAGTGGAATTTTATTTTACATAGAAGGCACTACTAGGTGATGTTTTGAGGGATGTTATAATACCTTCAATTTATCTCCTAGGATATACCTTTAAAACATGCACAAGATTAGATTTTACCTTCAAAATATTTCCTAGGAGATACATTTTAAACAAGCACAAGAGTGGATTTCTCTTTCAAGGAACAAGTGGAATTTTCCCTTACATGGAAGGAACTATTGGGTGATATTTTGAAATCCCTTTCAATACCTTCAAGGTATCTCCTAGGATATATATTTAAAACATTAACAAGAGTGGATTTCCACTTTAAGGTATCTCCTAGGAGATACTTTTCAAATAAGCATAGGGGTGGATTTTTCCTTCAAGGAGCAAGTGGAATTTACCTTTACATGAAAGGCACTACTAGGTGATATTTTTAAGGCCCTTATAATACCTTCAAGGTATATCCTAAGAGATGCCTTTCAAACATTAACAAGAGTGTATTTCCCCTTCAAGGTATCTCTTAGGAGATACCTTTCAAACAGGCACAAGAGTGGATTTCTCTTTCAAGGAACAAGTGGAAAGGCAATAATAGGTGATATTTTGAAGTCCCATGTAATAAATTTAAGGTATATCCTAGGATATGCCTTTGAAACATGCACAAGAGTGGATTTACCCTTAAATATATCTCCTAGGATATTCCTTTCAAACAAGCACAAGAGTGGATTTCTCCTTCACAGAACAAGTGGAATTTTCCTTTACATGGAAGGCACTACTGGGTGATATTTTGAAGGCCCTTGTAATACCTTTAGGGTATCTCCTAGCAGATACCTTTCAAACATGCACAAGAGTGTATTTTCCCTTTAAGGTATATCCTAGGAGATACCTTTCAAATAGGCACAAGAGTGGATTTATCCTTCAAGGAACAAGTATAATTTTCCTTTACACAGAAGGTACTACTAGGTGATATTTTGAAGGCCCTTTTAATACCTTCAAGGTATCTCTTAGGAGATATCTTTCAAACATTCATAAGAGTGGATCTACCCTTCAAGGTATAAGAATTAAAAGGCACCACCTAAGATCTCATTATGAATTGAGGGTCACCACGTGGTGAAAAATAGATGAGTCATCATGCAAATCTACATTCTAAGAATTTGTGAGGGAATCAAAAGGTACCATGTGTCTGAATTTTGAAGAAACTAGGTAGCTTAGTCATATTCAGGCCACATGAGTACTTATTTATATCTAAGGTGGTAACCAAGTGTTAAAAGGTGGAAATATTTAGTTTTAAAGCTAAAATTGATGGAAATTAAAATTCAAATTAAAGTTAAATTGAATTTTGGTGAAATTAATTACTAAAAGCAATAGTTCAAAGTTTGATAATCTTACTATTAATACAACACAAACCAAGATCTCCATCAACATTACATTAATCAAGCTAGCCAAAAAGGAATTTTGTGTATTCATCTAGCATTAAGATAATATATGATCTCATCAATCAAAATTTGAAATCCATGGCCGAAGTAGGAATGTCTAGAACTACCAAGTTAGAATATGTCTTGTTTCTCTATTCATATGGGACACATAGTATTCTGAGACACCAATTTAAATACCGTTGCATTGGCCATAGATTCTAAAAACTACAATGAATTATTCCACCATATGGAGAGGTTTCTTACATAAATGTCTTCCTTCCAAGGGTTAACTCCAACTTAGCCATTGCCTCCATCATTAGATCCCCCAAGTGGTTCTTTAGACAAGACATGGATTAATCAGATGTAATTGGCTACAAATATATACAAAAAAAACCATATATAAGGTTATATATATATATATATATATATAAGTTGATAAATATATATAAGGTTATTTATACTTATATATATATATATATATATAAACAAATTCTTAATTAACAATAGTTTTGCTCCAAAGTCTGAAGGTTTAGATATGAATACTAGTGACTTATCTCCAAATATTAGAAGCTATGATCTAAAGATTTCTATTTATGTTCCTAAGATGAAAAATCATGAATGGGAAGAATCTGCCTCCATCATTGAGAATCAAGACAACACCATTAGACCAACAATGTTACAATCCATAATTTGATGTGTTGATGTTTTCAAAATATCTCCTCTAATATATTTGATGTGATGGTATTTTCAAAAGATATCCTAAAATACATTTGATGTGATGATGTTTCCAAATGGTTTTTTTTAAAAATATTGATGTAACTATGTTTTAAATAGAGGGTATTTCAAAAAGATTTGGTATGATGCATAATTAATTATGATTATTACTCCAATACTAATAATAATTAACTTTATGACACATCATTAGTACTTGACCAAATAAATCACTTTCCCATTATATATTGCATGTTATGAAGATATAACCATAAGTAACACAACCATTCTTATCATCATCACATCATATAACCTACTTTGTTATTCATTTTTGCATTGTCACTGCCAACAATTGTTGTGTCATATCTCTAATTCTTGCTTCCCCTATTCCCTATGTGAATTCAAGCTTTGTGTTTTTACAATATAATCATATTCAAAATTAAATAGTGCTTTCTCTGAATATTGGTGGGAAAAAGAAAAAAAATTGAACCAAAATCTTTTGATGCATTCCTTCAAGATGAATTAGTTGGAGATGCCTTTGAAATAATAGGTTGGTTGCATTTTTTAAAAATGTTTTAGGGATTCCATGAAGAAATTTTTCAAGAATTATATGATAATTTAGATGAATATTATGCTATTATCAAAGGGAATAACATTCTAGTAAATCTTTTTATAATCAGTTCTTTATCTGGGATTCCTGAGGATAGAGTAGTTGGCATAGAAAAGATCAATTTTTCTAACCCAATTTATATGTTTGTTGAAGGACATGAGCCACACCATAAATTGGCCAAATCATCCCAAAGAGTGGCCAAGGGAATTTTGAGAAAATTCTTCCTTAACCTTAGCAAACTATTATTTTTTAGATAATTAAATATATCAATTGTGATGGTCAATTTATATTAGTGGGTGGAGATGATATGAGACTCATTCTTCACTTGAGAAAAATCATTGTTCGAGAAGAATATAAGATCAATCTTCCCTCTTTCTTTCAAAATGCTCTAATTAATGTTTCTTGGAAGATAAGATAAGGTACTAGGTCTACCCACCATTATGGGTTGGTTACACTCATTTTTTGCCATTATTTTCTTATTAAACCAATGGGTGAAAAGGGTTGGTCCTCTTTACTCCAATTTTTTTCTCTAGTTCTTACCAAAAAGACACCATGCCTTTCTTTTCTTCCTTCCACTACAATCTGAATTAAAGAATCCATAGTTAAAATTTCATAATGACCATGTTTGTCACAATTGGTTCCAAAGATACTACATCAGAGATCAAAGTGATAAATTTGAATTTATTTAGACACCCCTCATCCTCTTCCAACTGAACTTTGGTGCATTCAATGAATTATCTTGTAGGAAGAAGAAGATGTGTAGGTCACATAATAAGTTGTATGTGTAGAGGGAACACTAGTATAATAAGTTATACCTTAAGAAGTAGAGCATCCTATGCCCTCTATTAATGATAAGGGTAAGGTACCCTTGATTGAAGAAGATCCATATTATATACATTATTTCAATGAAGAAAAATAATTGTTGCATGCCATGGATTTATCACACCATGAGGAAATAATTAGACTATAATAAATAGAGTTAGATGTTTTCTATTCAACTTTGAAAGGTAAAGACTTGATGATTTATAATTTGAAACAAAGGTGGGAAGAATTTATTACTAGAGTTAGTGAAAAAGAAATAATTCTTCAAGGAATACATTCTGGATAGACTAAGGAATTTTTTCACAGACTAAAGAATTGATTAATTTACATAATTCTCTTGCTATCATGGACACACAGATTAATAATTTGAAAAATTATAATGTTGATGAGAGTAATTTTATTAATAATATGAGAGAAATTATTTCTAATAAAAATATAATTCTTGCCCAACATACTAATAGAATAATAGATATCACCACTTGGAATTCTAAGTTACAAACCTTTATTCAGGCCATGCAAAGAGAAATATGAGAAATTGCAATTCAGATTCTGGGTCCAATAAGAGATATTCCCTCTTTCCATGTTCCATTACATGAAATAATATTTGTTTGGCATAATGCCTATTGGTGTGAGTTTTATACGCACTACATCTATAATAAGATAGACTCTAACATTTTAGGATCTCAATGGAGATAAAATCCACTCTAGGGCATGAGTTACAAGTATGCAATTTATTTTAACCTATTGATGGAATAGAGGTAGGGAATGTAGGGTGTTGACAAGGTTTTTTAGATGGATTTGTGATTTCTAAAGATAGTGGATTTTTAAGAGAGTTGGATGGATGACTGGTTGTTATTCTAAAGTGGGTATATCTTTAAAATGAAACTAAAAAAGGAGGGTAGGGTAAGGCAAAAAATAAGACTCCATTATTTCCAAAAATCACTTCCCTGGTTGGTTTCTAAATAGACTTGTGCTTTCAAAACCTATGCCTATTGCTAGTAGAAAGTGCATACATACAATCATACATGGCTAATAAGTATAAGGAAATAAAGATGTAATAATTTTAAAAGCCTCAAACAAAGGTTTATTCTTTTGGGATAGTTATTTCACACCCTTAATCAGAAGATTATGACTCGGGATAATGAAATATATGAGGTAATAATTGCACATACATAGAAAACTACACCAATGATAACACTAGTACATATTCAAAAATATGATTTGATTTAAACTTAACTATTATAATCAATATGTTTTCCAATCCTTGAGAAGATGTTTCACACCTATATATCAGTATATTAATAAAAAAATCAAGAATCTATTCTCATATTTAACACACTAAATATTTATCAAAACACACAACCATGGAAATAACAACTAATTACATAGAATTTGGAAAGAAAATAGTCAAACACTTCATTGATGATCAAAAGTGATTTGCTTCTATGTATTCAAAATTATCTAACAAAAAATTAAGTTGGGTTATAACTATATATATAAACTTGGGAAAGGGGTCACCTCATCCTCCAAGTCTATGCAAGGTCATTACATGTGGCAGTTAAAACATGTAGTTCTAACTGTGATCTAAAACTGTATAAGAAAAAACTTATAATTATTAATAAAATAAGTTAAATTTTATAGAACTATGAAATGTGTGAATGTGTACAAAAATATAGAGTCAAATTTTAGAATAAAAGGCTCAAACTATAATAAATTATAAATTTATTTACCATTACAAAATTGTACATGCATGAAATATTAGGCTATCAAGGCTTATTTTTATGAAGCATTGAATGCACTTTAGTCATCATGGCTATTAAGGTGGTAGTTGTAGAAGTCAATATACCACCAAAAGTCTACTTTTTCCTCATTTCATTCTCCTCATAAACTTTATGTGCCACATCATGCTACTTCCATATAACATTCAAATTTAGAAATGACAGTCGATAATCCTTTTAACCTACCCAAGGAGCTTTGCATGCTTATCCTTAGTCATTTAAAATTTATTCTTGAAAATTTTGACCATATTTATCTTATTTTGGGCCTTGCTCAATTCCAAATCTATCTATTCAAGTGTTAGGCCTTGTAAACTTTTCTTGAAATCATCCACTACTTATTGAATAATTTTATCAAAATTGATCCTACTGATCAGTTTATCGATGGTATCCTTCACTTTATATAATTTAAACTCATGAAAAATTTGGAGTTGGGCCTCATACACTTGATACTTGGGGACTAAAGGCCCAATTAACTGTAGCCATTATTTTACCTCTTCCTACCTAATGACAACCAAATTCAAGGCATTAGATGCCTCTAGTGTTGTCATGAGGTCGAGATGAATATATAGAGAGTTGATATTATATAAAACTAACATATTCAATTTGGTGTTATCATCTCTCAAGGAATTAAATAATTGATTGAAATTAATCACATGAGGGGCCATCTCAGCCTTCATGAAATCCATAGACTCTAAAGACTTGTAACACCTAGAAGTGGCCTCTTATACCATAGATTCTATACATAAAGGAATGTGTAACATATTTTCCTACTCTTTTAGTTTCTCCACCTCAAACTCTAGTGTCTATAATTCAGCCTCAATCTCCTATTGATCCAATTATATGCCTTTGTGGATAAAAACTATTGCATCCTTGTGTGCCTTTTCCATGTTTACAAGATTTTTAACATATGGAGATTGCCTTGGCTACTTGTTATAGCTCTTTTTAAGGGATAACACTTCTTGTCTTTCCTCATGGATGATTTTAGTACCTTTATCATCCTCTAGCTTCCTTTTCCTCACTCTTTGAATGTTGCTCGATGGGGGATAGAATAGATTGGAAACTGAGGGAATCTTAGTGATTTTGAAGCTTGGTATTTGGGAATCCTTTCTTCTCAAGTCAATTACCCATGGAGGAATGTATAATTGAGATGTATTAGAGGTTATGACAAAAACCTCTTCCTTAGCCTCTTCTTGAACTTGTTATTTATTTTGGGGATTGATAAGGACATTAGGTAGGGAAGGCCATATAATTTTAGACCAATCCATTCCTCCAAATTGAGGGAGTGGGTGGATTATGAGCAATTGGGACTTGGCCTTCCTTCCCATACTAGTACTTGCCACTATGGTTTAATCTATATAAGTGATGGATGGAAATGGAAGGGAAATTTGGGTGGAATGAACATGAATTTTTGGGGTAGATAAAGTAGTCTACACCTTCCTAGACACCTTCTTATTTTTAGGGATCTAATAGTGGAAAGCTAGTAGGGATAGAGGAGGTAGGTAGTGGGAGTGTGATGGAGGTGAAAATAGAGGGATCAATGGTAGTGGTGGTAACATAGGGGTCAATGGAAGTGGAAGTAGGGACTTCCACCTGGGGTGATCCTAGCATAGAATAAATTGTAACTTGTCCAAAGATTGGTATGGAATATACAGGAAAACTTAAAAGAGGTTGGGTACTTGGAAAAATTGGTGCCATGGGCCTTGATTAAAGGCTCATGGCCTCAACTACCTTCAACTTTTCTTCTTCATCAAATTCATCCTCAATATCATTTATTATCACCACTTCCTTTTTATAAGATGCAATAGGAAAGCTTTATGCTGGTCCCACTATAGGATTGCCTATAGGATTCTTAGGTTCTATTTTATAAACTAAAGGGATCTTCAATTATATGGAGGAATCTTGGGGTGTTAATGCCACTATTTCTAATGTTTCTATCCCAATAGATGTAGTAATATATACTTAGGGCATAACATTAGATACTCAAATGGTAATCATAGGTGACTTTTCTTGTGTTCCTCTTTCCACATCAAAATCTAAAATAATGGGATCCCTTGCTTGTGTTCCTTTGCTAGAACTGAGCTCAGGTAACTTGGGCTCTTTCTTCACAATCCTTAGATTTAATTGTAGGGATTAAGATAAGGGACTGATTAGGTCCTTGGATCACTCCTTGGACCATCCTCTCCAAAAATTAGAGTGTTCCCAACCTTTTTATAGAGCCTTCCTAATATCTAATTCACTAGTAGTGATTGAGGGGTCATCTTGGATCATCTATAAATGATATTCCTTTAACCCAATAATCTAAGCTCTATCTAAAACATCCTCATCAAATTTTACATTAATAAATAGAAAATCATATGGATATGGGACATGGATGTAAGGGATGTTAAATCCCTATATGTGCTTTTGAACTTGCCCATGAGGATCCCAATATCTATGTGTAAGCATAGGGAATGGATAAATTTTACATTTTCTGCCCACTTCCATAAAGTGATTTTTCATTTTATAAACCATTCTTCTAGTAGTTACATGGTGGTCAAGGAATAAGGTTTTATTTTTCCTAGATAAATCCTCCTCGATACTAAAACATAGTTGGAAAGAAATTTCTTTCCCTACCAACTTATCTGGGATGTACTTGGGAAGACATAAAGGATTAACCTTATTCCCTTAAATCATGATTACTATTAATTTCAAGTAGAAGAAATAAGCCCCTCTAAAATTCAAATTCTTTATGATATTTGGCCTGATTCTAGGCATAGGTGAGCTATGAATGGCTTGCCAAACTTGAGGATAGACATCCTCCACTATCCTAACCATGATTTTGGTATATGCATATATGTGCATGAATTGATAATGGTCATAAACCTTATTATTCTCACAATATGTGGTTAGAGTCCATAATTCTTCAAGATATCTATAAAAAGTACCCATGACTGCATTTAGAAAATAGGACATCATGTAAAAATTACTCAAAGGTGTGGGATGCTTATCCTTATGGATTATCTACTCTCTCAAATGAAATTTGATTATTTCACCCAAGGTATATGCAACATCATGGTTGAGCATCATTTATAATAATAACACCCAGTCTAAATTGACAAAATGAATACTTGACGTACCATACAGTTGATTAAGGAGAGCTATGCCAATATGAATTCCCATTATAAATTCACCAATTAAAATTACTTTTTTCAGCCTCTTCCCCTTCTAATTAATGGTCTAGTTTGGGATTAGCCATGAAGATAGTGCTTTCTCAATTGAACTCTCTTCATCAAATTGCACCATTATGGGTTTATCAAAATAAGCATTGAGTATGCTCAAAGATAAATACTTTTGGAAGTTGGCCCCTAATATGCACACAACCACTATATTATTGCTTGAATGATATAGGAAAACATCTTGTGATATCTTTCCTGAGAAAAAAAAATCCTATAGAAGGTCGATACACAACATTACTTATAGCTAGGTGATAATAAAATGTAATCTTTAATGTTTGAAAGCCAATAGTTTCTTGACAAATAATCTATTTGCAAGTGTCATCTTGTCCTTTAGTGAAAATACATCAAAAAAATCAATGACATCCCATAATTTTTAATATTTATGGTAAATATCTCCAAATATTATAGCATCAAAGACTATATCTATGAATTTTATGGAGTCCTTGATTGAATATGAGGATGACATACTTACCCCTTGGAACACCCTAGATGAATATGCCATTATGTGTATCTATGATCTATGTTTCTTGAAGTCTTCTTCTTTGTGATATGTATGCTATGCAAATAATTTGGTTCTAGCTTAGTTATTGTTTTACTCACAATATCCTTGAGATAGTAGCTATGGCTCTTTGTCCCTATAAGAACTTAGGAGACTTTGAATGTAAATTAGTTTGAAATTAATGATAGATTTAATAGGTGTGAATCACCTATATATGATTCTACATTGAATAACATTTCGTGTGACATAAGTGTGCAATGTTCACTTTGCTTCTATTTCCTAAATAATTCAAACTTTGTTATCTCAAATTGGTAGGGGTATTTTAATAGATTGATCAAAAATATTTTTGCTTTTGTTTTGGCTAAGTATGGTGAGGATAGTAGTACTCTTGGTAATATGGCACTAAAGTGTATATTAGGAAAAAGTACTTTGTCAAAATATCCATTGACCAATTACTTTGAGGGAATTATTTTGGAAAAAATGTCCACAATAATTTCCTCAAAGGGATATTTAATCAGTCAAAATTTTTGAGACTATTATCCTAAAGAATCACTTTCAAAATGTCAAAGGGTACTTTCTCAATTTGGCAACAATCCAAAGGGTCCACTTTGTAGGGAATTTTGTCCATGACTAAATTACCTAAGGATCTACTCCATAGGGTATTTTTTGGTGGGGAAAAGGCTATGAAAATTATCCCAAAGGGAAATTAGTCATTTCAAAAAGGGCCAAAGGCTTGGGAAAACAAAATCCTAAAGGGTATGTCCATGATAAAGGGTTCATTACAAAAGGGCTGAATGACACTTTTCATAAGGAAAGGAGGATGAGATAAATATCTTGAAGGGTGTGCTTGGTACGATAAAAGGGTCAAGAAAAAATTATAAAGGATAAGTCTCATAGGGTAAAGGGTCTAAGATAATAGTCCCAAAAGGTAAGTGGCCACTTCAAAAATGTTAAAAGGTCACTTTACAAATGATTGAAGGGTAAGTTTAGGGAGTTTTAAGGGCATATGTCCTTTAGGGAAATTGTTTTGGGAATTATATATTAGATAAAATGCTTGAAACAAAAATTTTGAAGGAATTGGTCTTGGTAAATGTGTAGGATAAAAGTCTTGAAGGGTAAGTTCATGGGGAAAAATGCCATTACAATAGTCTCAAAAGAATTATATTAGGAAAAATGGCCACAAAAATAAATGTTGAAGGACAATTTCACAAAACCTGAAGGGTAGGTTTACAAGGCAAAAAAGGGCACTTCAAAAAGTCTTGAAGGATAATTCCAAAATATCAAAGGGTAATCTGGAAACAATCAAAAGGGTCCACTTCATAGAGAATCTTATCCATGACAAAAGTCTCAAAGGATATAATTTGGGAAGGCCAAAGGGTAATCTTAGAAAGGGATGAAAAGAAAATGTCAATTACGTCAGGGAAAGTGCTTATGGTAAAAGGTCCACAGACCAATTCCATAAAAGGAATTATTTTGGACAAAATGTCTGCAATAATTTATCTAATAAATATAAGTTCGAAAGAATTCTCTCATTGATAAAATCTTGATAAAGACAAATAGGGTAAGTCTTAAAAGAATAAGTCCCAAAACATAAAACATGAAGTAACAAACTTGATAGATCAAAAGGATTTAGTCTATGAAAACACAATATCAATGCTACCTTGCCAAAATATGAAAAGCCAAACCATATGTTTTCCTAGAAATTACATAAACACATAAAATAGGGCTCAAAATCAAGACAATAATCTAAAAAAAGTGGGTCCCCATTTTCTTATGGGAAAATGGGTGTGGTAGGTACAACAAATGATGACTTATAAGGGGAATACTCCTAAGTATTCAAGAACCCAGGACTCTGGTTTATAGCCCTGAATCAATCATGAAGTGTGACACAGAAGAATACTTAAATCAAAAACATGAAAGAGACTCCTAAGTTAATTCATACAACATACTTTCCTTCTAATTTCTTAGATCTATAAATGTTAAAATGAGTTTATTTAACCCCTGATGTGATGATTTTTTCAAAGGCTTTGATGGGGTTATAGGTTTCATTCCAATATCTATTAAAGGTCAAAAATAAGGGTAGCTCAGACATTGATCTATTACCATCTAGGCATCCATAGCCCTGACAGAGATACCTTGGGATCCTTCTCTTCTCCTTTTATTTTGATCATGATGTGTGGTACATTGACCTTATTTCATCATGTGAGCCTTTTGATTTTCATTAGATTTTATTTTTCTATTTTTAATCCATTGGTTCTTTCTTCTATTTTTTCTTTCATTTTTCTTTTGGAAAAGAGAAGAGCTGGAACCCTAAAGAGTTGGTATAATTATAAAACAAATCATTACTAGAATGTCCCTTCCAACCACATCTATCCCTAGAATTATCATTTCTAACAACTATTCAATGTGATAAGTGTATTTAATCCAATAAAATATGGAAAATTTCTAAATTTTTATGAAGTACTCTAAGAGCAACTTCCACATGCCTTATAAAAGTATTCAATTGTGACACCATTCAAAATAATTCATGATTACGTACCTTCATCCTAAAGACTCTAAAAACACAAAAATACACCCAATCTATAAACCAATTTCCAAAGTGTTGATATTTTAATTTCCCCTTTTCCATAAGTCATAAGTTTAGTTGTTTTTGGATTTTTAGCTTGGTTATATTTAGATCAAATGTAATTATGATTAAAAAAACAAAGAAATGACTAATTTAGAAAGTGGAAAACTACTCTAATGAAAGCAAGAATATAATCTAAGAAAATAAAATATCAAAAATAGGGAATATTAATCTAGAAAGTAGGAAACTAAGAAAGCATTAAAATCTTATCTAGTCCTATATCTAAACTCATATGTCCCTCATTACTTAGTAATATTCGTAGATGGAACAACCCTAAAGTAGTGCGTTAATAATTATCCTTTGACTAGATGTGTAAGATCATTTCCTTAGAGGTCCTTCAAATGAAATGCATTATTTCCCATGATCTTTGAAATCTGATAGGGTCCAATCCATAATGAGGCAAACTTATCACGTTGTCCTTTCTTCTCATGGGATTTATACCAAAGTAGCACTAGGTTTTAAATTTTGAATACTTTGACTTTTTCTCTCTTATCAAACTACTTTTTGACCACATCTTAGTGTTTTTTTAATGTCTACAAGGATTTAGCCCTTGAATCCTTTATCTATATTATATCCAATAGTCTAGATTTGGCTTTATCATTCAGATCTATGTAATATTGCATAAAACAATAAGTGGGTAGCTTTAACATGATGGGGAAAATGGGTCTACATCCATATACTAAAAATTAGGGTAAGGCTTTGAGGTCTTACTTGTATCTCATCTAGTCTACCCAAAGAGCATACTTTAGTAAATTATGTTAGTCCCTAGGCTTATTTCCTATGGATTTCTTGATTACATTGATCATATTTTTGTTCATTGATTTTTCCAATCTATTTCCCTAAGGGTAATGGTTAGAAGCTGACCTAATGATTATTTGGTTATTGTGAACCCACTCAGTAAATTCTAATAATGTGAAATCTGGTCTATTATCACAAACTATAGAAATAGGCATGCCAAATTGAGTTATTATGTATTCCACCAAAAAGTGAATCACATCTTGTACTCTACCATTATTTATGGCTATGGCTTTGATCCATCTAGTATAATAGTCAGTGGTAGTAAACACGAATTTATGGCCTACTAAAGAATTTGGGTTGATGACACTAATGAAGTCTAAACCCCACTAGGCAAATGGCCTTCCTTACATAACTAGATGTAAAGGCATTTCTATGTGTAATTCTCTCTTAGCTAAAGCTTAACATTTATGGCATGTTCTAACATGAGTGTGAGCATCCTTAATATGGTTAGCCAATAATAACCCAACCTTAAGATTTTATTTGTTGTAGTATTCCTAACAGAATGACCACTACTTATATTTTGATGCAAGTTCTCTAGGATTTCTGTAGCTTCGTCTACAAACACACATATGATATAAATACCTTCATATTTCCTTCTATAGAGGACTCCCCTTTTGATCATGTAATGAGTGAATTTGAGTCTCAAAGCTCACCTTCTTTCTCCATTGAGCTCTAGGTAATAAGTTCCTGTAATTAAATATTGTATTATATCAGTATACCATTCTCCTTTAGAGCTTGAGCTTCACATACCTCTTCAATGATGATGCATGGATCTGGTTCTGTCATGAGTTGAATAATACCTTAACCTCTGATGATATTTGTAGGATTAATTTTTATGTCAAATTTTTAGATCTTGGCCATCCATTTACCTCAACATTCTCCTAGCTCATTCTGTAACAAAGTGAGCTTGAGAATAGGATCAAACATGATGGCAATGACTTTATTTCTTAATATGTAATTCCAAAACTTCTTCACCACTTTGACAAGGGTAAAGATCTATTTGTTAATCATAGAATATCAAAGTTCTACATATTTCAAGTTGTTTCTCATGAAGGTAATTAGATGCTCAATTTTGTCCTTTTTTTATGTGATCACAGTAGGAATTGAATGCTCTAAAGAAAATGAGTGTAGATAAAAATCTTTATTGAAATCAATATTGATCATTATTAAATCTTGTGATATTATGTCTTTAATATCCTAGAAGGACTTTCAATATTTAGCTATCCATTATATTTTGGCATCCTACTTGAGCATGTTATTTAGGGGTCTAATGATCTCTAAAAATATTGAGATAAACTTCCTCATGAAGTTAATCTTTCCAAAGAATGATTTAAGCTCCTTCTTGCTGTTTGGTGGCTGAATCCTTGAAATCACCTAAATTTTTTCTAGATCAATGGTAATCCCATCCTTGGTAATGATATGCCCAAAAATCTTACCATTAATCACTCTAAATATGCTCTTCTTTGGGTTCAATGAAATACCAAACCTTCTGCATCTTTCAAATATGGATTATAGGTGAATTATGTGGTCCTTTTGATTCTTTGAAAATACTATAAGATCATCCATATAGATTATTATGCATTTTCCTATTAATCCATTCAAAGTGTGATCCATGGCATGTTGAAAGGTAGCTCCTACATTTATTAGGCTGATTGACATCCTCTTGTATGCACAAGTTCCCCACTTCATGGTAAAAACCATCTTTATTCTATCTTTAGATTACACCAATGCCTGATTGTAGCCTAAAAATCCATCTAGGAAGGACATCATTTTAGAACCACTTACTATATATATGACTTCATCCAGATAAGGTAGAGGATAATTATATTTTTTGAAATCCTTGTTCAAATTTTTGAAGTCCACACATAATTTGATCTCACCACTCTTCTTCTTTACTGGGACCAGATTGGCCACCCAAGTAGAATGTTAGATTTGGAATATGATTTTCACACTCAATAACTTCTCTGCTTAATTTTGAATAAGAGGATCTAGAATAGGATTGATAGGCCATTGTCTCTATCTAAATGGTTTATGATATATCTTAAGGGGAATTGTATGAGTGATGACCTATGGGTCATAAAACTTCATATCTTCATATGTCTAAGCAATGATGTCCTTATATTCAGCAATTAGATATTTCACTCGCTACCTTTCCTCTGAAGTGTAGCTAAGACCAATATTCACATAATGTGGGTTGTGTTCATCTCCTAGATTTTATCTTTTAAATTTTGATTCATTAAACTTGGGCTATCTAAATTACTATGCCTGAGGGTCCAAGTCAAATGGCCTTTCCAAGGAGACTAAGCCATCTAGAATTATATTCTCTTTAAGTTGGAGAATGTCCTCTTTGTCTATTTCTTCTTGATAGGGTGATTGATGTCCTTGTCATTGATGATTTAGGACTTGAAATCCCTTGAACTAGTTAATAACTGAATAATCTACTAGTCATCATCAAAGACTTGGAAATTTTCTATGTTATTTAGAATAAAGGGAAAAGGAACCAATTCAATAGAGAACTTATTTACCTTATAATCCTATAGTGGCTCTAGATTAGTGGTGGCAATAGCTAATGAATTAACAATATGCTTTTTATCTCTAGGGAATGCTACAATTTTGAAAGCTTAAAAGATTTCAATCAAGTACCACACTCTATGGTTGTATCTCTTTAGATAAGATAGCTTACATTAACATTTATTTCTAATTTATTTGACCACTAGTTCTAAATTTCCAAATACTTTTATATTCCTTACATTGTTTTTAGTGCAAATTATAATCCTAGAATTAGAGACTCATACTTAGATCTATTGTTAGTGCATGGAAACTACAAGATATATACTACCAAGAATTTCTTACCTTATGGATCAATTAGTTTGATTCCCATTCTTGATCCTTTCTTGGATCTAACACCATCAAAGTGTAGAGTCCATAGCTGATTGGAACCTTCATGGTCTAGGTTCTGTATTTGATTTTGAGTAGTAAAAGTATAGATACCAAGGCTTGGTGATTCATACTTTACCTCTTCATTATTGATGCTATATTCTATAATGGGATATTTAATTATGGTTTCTCTATCAATTTTTATCTAATTCACAACTCCTCTCCATGGTAACCATATATGGGAAAAGATTATGGAAAGATACCCATTGAGAATTTTGGACCAATCCCTATTCAACAATAGTATGTAGCCTTTTGGTATGTCCACTACCAAAATATCAATGGTCATATAGACTCTTGGTTTAGATGTTACTTGAATTCACATGTTATTCAATTCTCCAACTATTAGGACCACTATCTTTTCCAATTGTGAAACTTCTTTTTAAAGGACTTGGAGTGAGGCCAAGTTTTTGACATATAGATGTAGGCATGAAAATTGTAGAAGCCCCTAAATCAACTAAATAGTTATGAATGTTCCTACCAAAATCTTAGATATTCAGTAGAAATAGAAGCACTTTAGGCTTACTCTTATAGATGATATTGGTGTTAGATGCCTTCGCTTTGTCTATAGATGCTTTTACCTTTTCCATTGGCACCTTTCTAGTTATGGACTTATAGAGCAGTTCCTTTTGTTCAGTGATATGAGCTAACTCATGAAGATTTATATTTGACTTGATCTTATTCATATCCTCAATCATATTATATCCTCCTTTACTTAGTTCTTCCTTACCCTACTGCTGATCATTCCCTTTTAGAGGATGGATTGTTGTTTACTTTAAGATTAGGAGGAATTGCCATAGCATTTAAAGGAGTCAATGTTGTAAGTGGATGTTTTCTCCTCAAGTTATACGTACCTCTTTGAAACTATTAGAAAACATGAACTTCATCTATATTATCTTATAGTTCATTATCATCTTCACCTAGAAAATGAAACTCATGAGTCTCAAAGAATATGGTAGTGCTAAAAGAGCTAGGATCTGGATGATGCTTAGGTAGATTATGCATTTGATCTTGTCTAACCACCTCTCTCTAAATTTTTTTGAATGTTGCATAGAATTCAATGCAGTTGAGCTCACCATACTTGGAAGTATTATGAATTCTATACTAATTAGGAAGAACCATCTCTACTATGTTGATCTCTACAAGTTTTTTTAGTCTATTCAAGCCTATTTAATGGTTTATTATATCTCTATAATCTAGTATTCTGATTTCCAGTTGGGCCATTTGCATTACCCATATTCCTTTGCATATTCAAGAAATAATTGCTCAAATTTTGAAATATCTTTTGAATAGAGTCTAGTTTTAATTTTGTGGAATCTGTACCTTATAGAATAGTAGTAGGAAGTACATCCATTTGTTGGTTCTAATGATATCCATTACCAATTGCATGATTGTTCAAGTAGCCAAAATTCTATGGTGTTGTTTGCATCAATGGAGGAAACATATATAACTAGTTATGATTGAATGCTAGGATGTTCTATCTTGCATGTGGAACTAGATTTAGTGATAGAAAAGCATTGTTGACATTAGGCACTCTAGGATTTTGTGGATGGAGCTACCTATATATAGTGATAGCCTCTTCAAATGATAGTGCCAAAGTGTTATCTATAATTTCTCTTCTCAAGAACATAATAGAGATAGGGTTTAGGGTGTTCTTGTACATCTATAATGCTAGTGTTACCTTTGATTTATATCTTGGGGTCAACCAATTTTACATCTTCTACCATATTGCATTGAAAGCATAGATGTGATTATTAGGTTCTCTCTTCATGTTGATAAAGTGTAGGTATGCTAAACTAGGATTGGTGACCTATCCAAAATATGCAAGAAAAGATTCTTGACATTCATCCCAAGAAGCTATGTAATTTTACATTAGATTTAAATACCAACATAAGCAACATCCATCAAAATAAAAGAGAATAATCTACATATAACATCCTTATCTATGAAATTAATCAATCTTAAAGAAGCTTTAATTGATTTGATATGCTTCTCTGCTATCCTTGCTCTTGAAGGAGAAAAGGATGACATATTTTTTGGTATTCTAAGGCAAATAATGCATGTCTCCTAAGATGGTAATAACAGATAAAACTAACTAGTGTTATTGCTAAACAATTAATTGGTTAATAGCTAAAGGGTTCCTTACAAGGGGTTCCTTATTAGAGGGGGATTATTCTAGATTGGGGTTATTGGCACATCTCTAGGTCTCTTATAACTAGTCAAAGGTGATACTAATAAACCAACCTAGGAATTAGATATGGTCACTCTCTTGGGTGACTCCAGTGTAACTATATGCAAAGACTAACTACTTATATCAAAGGTGATAACCCTCTTTATAGTGATAATTTAACTATTGGTGTGAGTTTTATACATAATAAAATATAAAATAGGTAGCCTCTAATGTTTTAAGATCTCAATGGAGATAAATTCCACTCCAAGGCATGAGTTGTAGGTATGAAGTTTATTTCAACTTGTTGATGGAATAGTGGTAGGGCATGTAGGTTGTTGACAAGGTATTTTGGATGGAGGTGTGGTTCATGAAGATAGTGGATTTCTAAGTGAGTTATATGGATGATTGGTTACTAATATAAAGTGGTTATATATTTAAAATGAAACTCAAAAAGGAGGGTAGGGTAAGGTATAAAATAAGACTATGGTTTTCGGAAATCACTTCCTTGGTTGGTTTCTAAATAGACTTGTGCTTTCAAAACCTATGTCTATTGCTAGCAGTAATTACACACATACAATCATACATGGATAAGAAGTCTAAGGAAATAAATATGCAAGAAATTTAAAATCCTCAAACAAAGGTTTATTCCTTTGGGGTAGCTACTGCACACCCTTAATCAAAATATTATGATTTAGGCTAATGAATTATCTGAGGCAACAATTACACACACAAAAAAACTACACCAAATAAAGCACTAGTACATATTCATAAATATGATTTGATTTAAACTTAACTATTATAATCAATATGTTTACCAATCCTTGAGTAGTTATTTCACACCTATAGATTAGTATAATAATTAAAACAATCAAGAATCTATTCACAACTTTAGCACACTAACTATTTATCAAAACACACAACCATGGAAATAACAACTAATTTCATAGAATTTGGAAAGCAAATACTCAAACACTTTATTGAAAATTAAAATTGCTTCATTGCTTTATATTAATAATTCTTTGAAAAAAAACTAAGATGGGTTACAATTGTATATATATACTTGGGGAAGGGGTCACCTCATTCTCCAAGTCCATGCAAGGTCATTATATGTGGAATTTAGAACATGTAGTTTTAATTGTGATCTAAAACTGTATAAGAAAAAAATTATAATTATTAATTAAATAAGTGAATTTTATAGAACTACGCAACATGTGCATGTGTACAAAAATATAGAGTCATTTTATAATAAAAGGCTCAAACTATAAGAAATTCTAAATACAGCTACCATTACAAAATTGTACATGCATGAAATCTTAGCCTTTCAAGGCTTAGTTGTATGAAGTGTTGCATGCACCTTGGTCAGTTTAGCTATTGAGGTGGTATTTATAAAAGTAGATATACCACCAAAATTTTGTTTTTTTCTCACTTCATTTTCCTCATAAAATTTATGTGCTACATCATACTATTACCATATAATATTCAAATTTAGCAGTGGTGGTTGATAATCCTTTTAACTTGCCCAATGATCTTTGCATGCTCATCCTTGGTCATCTAAAATTTATTCTTAAATTTTTTGACCTCAATTACCTTCTTCCAAGCCTTGCTCAATTCTAACTCTATCTCTTCAAGTGTTAGGCCTTATAAACTTTGCTTGAAATCATCCACCACTTGTATAATTTTTTCAAAATTGATCCTACTAATTAGTTTACCAGTGGCATCCTTCACTTTAGATAATTTCAACTCATGAAAAATTTAGAGGAGCTAGGCCTCATGTGCCTGATACTTGGGGACTAAAAACCCAACTAATTATAGCCATTATTTTTCCTCTTCCTATCTGATGATAACTAAATTTAAATAATTAGCATCTAATGTTCTCATGAGGTCAAAATGATTGTAGAGAGTTTCCAATATACACAACTAATATCTTAAATTTTGTGCTATCATCTCTCAAATAATTAAATAATCGATTGGAATTTATCACATGAGGGGACATCTTAGCCTTCATGAACTACATATCCTCCAAAGAGATGTAACACCTAGAAGCAACATCTTATACCTCAGCTTTTATAACTATAGGAATGTGTACCATTTTTCCTACTCCTTTAATTGCTCCACCTCAACATCTAGTGTTTACACTTCAGCCTCAAGCCCCTATTGAGACAATTCTATGCTTTTGTGGATAATAACTATTGCATCCTTGGGTGCCTATACTAGGTTTACAAGATTTTCAATATATAGAGAATGCTCTAACTACTTATTCTACCTCTTGGTGAGGGATAACACTTCTTATCTTTCCTTAAGGATTATTTTACTATTCTTATCATCCTTCATCTTCCTCTTCCTCACTCTCTGAATGCTACCTAATGGAGGATCAAATAGAGTGGAAATTGAGGGAAGCTTGGTGATTTTGAAGCTTGGGATTTAGGAAGCCTTGCTTCTGAAGTTGACTGCCCATGGAGAAATGTATAATTAAGATGTATCAGAGGTAATAAAATATTCCTTGGTCTCTTCTTGAAACTATTGTTTCTTTTGGGGCATGACAAGGACATTAGGTAGGGAATGCCATATAATTTTAGACCAATCCACTCCTCCAAACTGAGGGAGTGTGTGGACCATAATCACTTGGGGCCTGGCCTTCCTTCCCCTACCATTACTTTCCACTATGGTTTATTATATGGAAGTGGTGGATGGAAATGGAATGGAAATTTGGGTGGAATGAACATGAAGTTATGGGGTGGCTAAATAAGTCTTCACCTTCTTGAACACTTCCTTTTTTTGAGGAATCTGATAGTGGAAGTAAAGGTAGGGACAAAGGAGGAAGGTAGTGGGAGTGTGATGGAAGTAGAAATAGAGGGATCAATGGTAGTGGTGGTAATGGAGGGGTCAATGGAGGTGTAAGTAGGGACTTATACTTGGGGTGATCCTAACATAAAAGAAATTGAAACTTGTCCAAAGATTGGTATGAAAGATAAAGGAAAAATTAAAAGAGGTTGAGTACCTAGAAAAGTTTGTGCTATGGGCCTTACTTGATGGCTCATGGCCTTAACTACCTATAGATTTGATTATTCATTACAATCATTCTCAATGTCTTTAATTATTACCACCTCATTTTCCTGATATGCAGTAGGTAAGCCTTATACTGATCCCACTGTAGGATTACCTGTAGGAGTCCTAGGTTTCCTTTTATAAACTAGAGGGATATTTAATTATGTGGGGGAGTCTTCTATTGATTTTGATTTTTATATCTTAATAGATGTAGTAATATGTAACTAGGGTATATTAGTAGATAATTGAATGGTGCTCACATCCAAATATTCTTGTGTTCCTCCTTCCTCACAAAATTTTTGTTGATGGTATCCTCTGCGTGTGATCTTCTACTAGAACTGGGCTCAAGCAACCTAGGACATTTCTTCATAGTCTTTAGATTTAATGGGATGAATTGAGATAAGGTACATATTGGGTCTTGAGGTTACTCCTTATACTATCCTCTATAAAAATTAGAGTGCTCCCAACCTTTGTATAGAGCCTTCCTACTATCTAATTCTCTAGCAGTGATTGAGGGGTCATCTTACATCATCCAAAAATTTTCTTCCTTCAGAAAAATTATGTTGGAATCTCTCTAAAAAATCCTCATAAAATTTTTCATTAAGAAATATAAAATCATATTGATATGGGACATGGATGTAAGGGATGTTAAATTCTTGTAAGTGCTTTTGAACCTGCCCATGTAGATCTTGATATTTATATGTAATCATAGAGAATGGATAAATTTTGCATTTTCTACCCACTTTTGTGAAGTCCTTCCTCATTTTTTAAACCATTCTTATAATAGTTACATGGTGGTCAAATAATAAGGTTTTCATCTACCTAGATAAATCCTCTTTGATACTCCACCATAGTTGGAAAGTAATTTCATACTCCACCAACTTGTCTAGGATGTACTTGGGAAGACACAAAGGATTAAACTTATTACACAAAATCATGATTAATATTAATTTAAATTATATTAAATATTCCACTCTGCCATTCAAATTCTTTATGATATTTAACCTGATTCTAGGCATAGGTGAGCCATGAATGGCTTGCCAAACCTAAGGATAGACATCCTATGTTATCCTGACCATGTTTTTGGTATATGCATATATGTGAATGAAATGATAATGGTCATAAATATTTTTATTCTCCCAATTTGTGGCTAAAGTCCATAATTCTCCAAGATCTATATAATAAGTACCCACAACTGCATTTAATAAATAAGACATCATGTAGAAATTGCCTGAAGGTGTGGGATGCCTATCTTTATGGATTATTTACTCTCTCAAATGAAAGATAATTATTTTTCTAGGGTGTATGTAGAATCATGGGTGAACATCATATATAATAATGGAACCTAGTCTAAATTGATAAAATGAATACTTGGCATACCATACAATCAATTAAGGAGATCCATATTAATGTGAATCCCTATTCTAAATTTGTCAATCAAAACTTCTCCTTTTGGATTCTTCCCCTTATATGTAATGGTATATTCTAAGAGTAGCCATGAATATAGTGCCTTCTCAATTAAAATCTCTTCATCAAACTACACCATTGTGTGTTTGTCAAAATAAGCATCAGGTATGCTCAAAGATAAATACCTTTAGAATTCAGACATTGATATGCATGCAACCACTATATTATTTCTCAAATGATGTAGGAAATCCTATTTTGATATCTTTCTTAAGAAAAAATATCTCATAGAAGGTCAATACACGATATTAATTCTAGCTTAGTAGTAGAAAAATGTAATCTTTGATGTTTGAAAGCTAGAAATTCTTTGATGAACAATATATCCACAAGTGTCATCTCATCATCTAGTGAAAATACATACATAGAATCAATGATGTCCCATAATTATGAATAGTTATGGTACCTGTCTCCAAATATTATAGCATCAAAGGTTATATCTGTAAACTTCATAGAGTCCTTGATTGAATATGGGGATGGTGGATTTGCCCCTTGAAACACCATGGATGAAGATGCGATTATGTGTATATATAATTTTTGCTACTTTAAGTCTTCTTATTTATGTTATGTATGTTGTGCAAATAATTCAGCTCTAGCTTAGTTGTTGTTTTACTCGTAGTATCCTTGAGATAGTAGCTAAGGCTCTTTGTCAGTATAGGAAAGCATGAGACTTTAAATTCAAGTTAGTTTGAAATTAATCATGGCTTCAATAGCTATGAATCACCTATATAATATTCTACATTGAATAATAGTTCATGTGACATAAATGTACAATGTTCACTTTTCTTCTATTTCTTATTTAATTCAAACTTTATTAGCTCAAGTTGGTAGGGGAATTTTAATAGATTGGTGGGAAATATTTTCAATTTTATTTTGGCTAAGTATGGAGAGGCTATTAATGCTCTTAGTAATAGGGAACTAGGGTGTATATTGGGAAAAATTTCTTTGTCAAAATATCCATTGACTAATTCCTTTGGGGGAATTATTTTTGACAAAATGTTTGAAAAAATTTCCTCAAAGGGCTATTTCATTAGTCAAATTATTTGAGATAATTATCCTAAAGAATCACTTTCAAAATGATAAAGGGTAATTTCTAAACTGGGAAATAATCCTAAGATTCCACTTCGTAGGGTATTTTTTCCATGACAAAAGTCCCAAAGGATCTACTTCATAGGGTATTTTTTGGTGGGGAAAGGGATGTAACAATTATCCCGAAGGGTAATAGTCATTTCAAAAAGGGTTGAAGGCTTGGGAAAACAAAATCTTGAAGAGTATGTCCATAACAAAGGGTTCATTAAAAAAGGGCCGAAGGGAACTTTTTATAAGGAAAAGATGTAGAGATAAATATCCCTAAGGGTATACTTTATACGACAAAAGGGTCAGGATAAAGTTATGAAGGTTAAGTCATGTAGGGTAAAAGGTATGAGAAAATAGTCCCAAATGGTAAGTGGTCACTTTAAAAATGTCAAAATGTCACTTTAAAAATCACCAAAGGGTAAGTTTAGGGAGTTATAAGGGCATGTGTGCTTTGGAGAAATTATTTTGGGACTTTTGTGTTAGACAAAATGTCTGAAACAAAAATTTCAAAGGAATTAGTTTGGGCAAAGGTGCAAGACATAAGTCTTGAAGGGTAAATTTGTGGGGTAAAAGTCCATTGAAAAAGTATTGAAGTAAGTATATCAAGAAAAATGGCCACAAAAATAAAGGTTGAAGGACACTTTCATAAAACTTGAAGGATAGGTTCGTAAGGCAAAAAAGGGAGCTTTAAAAAGTCTCAAAGAATAATTCTAAAATGCTGAAGGGTAATGTAGAAACTATTTGAAAGGTCTACTTCATAGAGCATCTTGTCCATGAAAAAATTCTTGAAGGATCTAATTTAGAAAGGCTAAAGTGTAATCTTAGAAAGGGATAAAAAGGTAATGTTAATTACATTTGGCAAAGTGCTTATGAAAAAAATCCCACAAACCAATTCCATCAGAGGAATTATTTTGGATAAAACGTCCACAATAATTTCTCTGATAAAGATAAGTTTATAAGAATTATCTCATGACAAAAAGCCTAATAAAGACAAATAGGGTAAGTCTTGAAAGAATAAGTCCCAAAACATAAATCCCAAAGTAACAAACTTGATAGATCAAAAGGATTTAGTCTATGAAAACACAATATCAATACTACCTTGCCAATAGATGAAAATCCAAATCATGATTTTTACCAAAAATTATATAAACACATATAAGAGGGACCAAAATCAAGAAAATAATCTAAAAAAAGTGGGTCCCCATTTCCCTCTGGAAAAAGGGGTGTGTTAGGTATAATACACCCAAAATAAAATTTAAAAATTTAAGGATGAAAATGCCAAACTTAAGGAGGAATCTCAGAAGCAATTGGCAAAATCCTAACTATAATTTTATAAAGCACATGCTTCTATCTAGCACATCTATGCTATTTTTGAGAAACTATTAACATGCAAGCAACCTTCATCAATTTATGTTCTTTTCTTACATGAGTAGTTTTATAAATGGTAGATTTTGTTAATTTCCCTTATTTTTTCACATAATATTGAAGATGAGCATGTATTTATGGACATTTTTTCTAAAGAAAACTAAAGAAAGACATGATGCCATTTGTGGTTTCTATACTTTCAATTTGTTGTTAGGATATCAATCTGGTTTTTTGATCTATTTATTTATTGAAGAGATATAATTGTGTGCCTTTCTCTCCACTATAAGGAACCAAATGGCATAGAAATAGGCTAATAATATATTGCCATAATTATAAATCACCATTGCATTATGCATGAGACCACAATTTATAGAATCAAAGAAACTTATTTCTTCTTTTCAACCACTATATCATATGCATATGAAAAAAAGTATCATGAGCTATTGAGATCTAATATTACTCCTTCTAGAGATTTTTTAAACCACCATTATGAAAATGATTTTAATGCAAGTATTACTAGGTAGAAGGCATTACCTATTAATTTGAAGCATAAGGAAGTCCTTAACTCCACCAAGATTAGATGGAGTCTAATAAAATCTGAAGTAATTTTCTAGATAATCAATTAGCTCTTAGAGGAAAGAGGTTCCAATGTCTATATTGGGATAAGGTTTAGGCCTCCTATCATTATATGTACTCTATTTCCATGGGAATGTTATAATTCTCAAGAAAAATTTGAATTTGAAGCTTAGGTGCATATAGTTTTTAGAGATCTTGGATTCTTACTAAGGGGTCACCATGACTGGAGCCATCATTTTGAAGTTTATGATTTGAGTTAGAGGTTTGAATTAAGAAATTTGGATTAAGGATCAGTCATCCCACTTCTTTACAAGAGGACTTGCAAAAGGTAAATTATGGGGGAGAAATGATGAGAATTTAATATATCTCATCATAAATATATAAACTATCCATAAAGTGTTATGTTTGGTTATATATTGTATTGCATTTAATAGTTAAATTCTGATCTAAATAAGATATGAATGCAAATTGTTCTTAGTTTGTATGTAATTTATTGATGATTATTTACCTTGTTGTTTTGTATAACTTGGATGAATAACATAATTTTAATTATAGAAACACATCCCATGGATGGGGTAATTTTGAGTAAAGAAACACTTCCCAAGGATGGGATAATTTTGAGCACAACAAATCCTAATGATGGGGTAATTTTGAGAAGGCAATACATAATTTTTACAACTCTTTCAGCTACATTTTTGAGGAATCAACAAGTGAGATATAAAGATTAGATGCTCTAAAGACACTCTAAAAATTCTCTATAATTGCTTTGAATATGATCTTGATGTGCTCCAAAGACATACATAGGATGCTCTGAAGAAGTCTAGGAATGATCTAAAGACCTGCATCAAATGCTACGAAGACACCTAGATGTTTTTTGAGACTACAAAAATTATGTGCAATACATGTTATTAAGAGAAATTAGGATTAGTTTACTACAAAAATTTTATTTGAAAAAAAATGAAAAATTGATTAGATGCAAATGATAGCTGACAACAAAAAAAAAGGATCATCCATACAAATCTTCAGCCCCCTACTACTTCCCACCCCTTAAAAATTTCTCTTTAAATAATAGATGCTCCTATTTTTAAGGTGCAAATATTTTATAGGAAATTTTTTAATATATAATAATGCATGTGACCCCTTTACCCAAGAATATCAAAGCATGAGGGAAATGTTCATCAACTCAAATAATAATGCTAGGTGTTATTAAATTATTCATTCATTAAAGTTTATGACATGACATGAGGGAAGATTTTTCCACCCCAAAAAGTTACTTTTCAACTCAGTCTAAAATGGAGATAAGTTAACTCAAATAATAATAACCTTGAATAGACCAAAAAATGATTTTCAACTCAGTCTAAAATGGAAAAAATTCATAGTATCCTAAATAGAGCCAACAGATGAACGATGTGAGTATATAGAGACAGGGTGGAACCATTGAAACCCTCTCGTATCATGACACTTTTTTATTATGATTATTTTCTTATAGTTAGTAAAAAATATCTGCTTTCTCCTCACATTCACCATTTGGGTCCTTATTAAATACAAGTGTTAGACAATCCTAATCTCTACCATTTCATTATTATGAACATTTCATTATTTTCTTATAGTTAATAAAAAATATTTTCTTTCCCTTCATATTCACCATTTAGGTCCCTGTTGAATACAAGTAAGTGATAAACAATTCTAATCTCTACCATTTCATTATCTCAACCATTTCATTATTTTCTTATAGTTAATAAAAAAATGTTTGCTCCCCCTCACAGTCATCATTTGGGTCCCTATTGAATATAAGTAAGTGCTAAACAATCCTAATCTCTACCATTTCATTATCTTGACCATTTCATTATTTGCTTACAGTTAATAAAAAACGTGTGCTTTCCCATCACATTCACCATTTGGGTCCCTACTGAATACAAGTAAGTGCTAAACAATCCTAATCTCCACCATTTCATTATCTTGGACATTTCATTATTTGCTTACAATTAATAAAAAATGTCTACTTTTCCCTCACATTCACCATTTGGGTCTTTATTGAATACAAGTAAGTGACAGACAATCATAATCTCTTCCATTTCATTATCTAAACCATTTCATAACAAAAATCTAGGTCTATCCAAATCTCAATGATTTCATAACTTAAATTAGTAAACAATGAATAAAATGGTCATGTCAAGTCAAACAAATCACATATTTTAGATATAATAAAATAATACATTACATAGATTAAATACCTGACAAGGAACTGCAAAAATGATAGTGAAAAATAGGGTCAATGCTTCCACCACTAATGCCATAGTTAACCTAATAGTCAATAAAATAGTTTTTTTATCCTTTTAAAAAGAGATAAAAACTAAGAAAAAATAATGGAAAGATAAAAAGATAAACTAAACCCTAATTTTGAAGTGTGCAGGAATTTTTAATTCTATAATAATTTAAAAGTTTATATAAAAATTTGTAACATATAAAATTATTTAAAAAACATATTTATATATTTAAACATATTAAACATTTAAACAATATACACTATTTAATAAAAATATTTAAATATTTAAACATAAATAAAAATAAATAATAAACTCAGATAGTTTTTAAATATAAAAATATTTACAATTTTTAATTATTTATTATAATTATTCTAATTAAAAAAGTTTATTTAGTGAATTAAATTATCTAATAGGGATTTTAATCCTTAATTTTTATCCCCTATAGAATAAATTTTACATAATTTAATTCACTAATTCAAATACCTATGAGAGAGATTCACCTTTCTTGAATTTATAAACTAATATTTGGAGATGAATTCAACCCCAAAATGGTAATTAAAATAAGTGATGCAAAATCATACCTAGTAACTCAAAGACCTAGACTTGGGAAAGGATTTTGTGGGTTTATCTAAATTATGATTATGTGAGGTTGTAATAAGTCTACACCATACCAATCTATAAACATTAAATTTTCATTCATGACAAGAAGTTGTGTGATATGTCAATGCAGAGTTGGGTTTAAATATTTTGGCCAACAACATAAGTACTTCAAATTTGAATACCAATATTGAGGTCAAAAATATGTGACCAACTCACATCCATGTAAAATCAATTAAATTTAAATAAAAAATTGTAAGCCAAAAAACTTTACTCTTGAAAAAAATATTTCAATACAAGTATCACAAAAAATTCATTTATCAAGATTATATAAATTATATTACTGATGAAACACAAGTTTTAATTATATCTCTTAGGAAGATTTTCAACAGAATTTTTACCATTAACTAGTACATCCCAATATGTATGCATCTAAATTCACTCACTTCATTTAAAATCACTAATATTATTATTATTCGACACTAATTCTACTTATCTAATTTATCCCCTTTCATCCCACTAATTTATCACCCCTTTCTAATTATTTATCTAATGTCCCACTTAATTTATTTCCATCTACTAACCTTATCCATCCCCACCAATCAATAAATTAATATCCTAAATCCCCATTATCTTATCCTAGTCCCCACTTATCTATTATTTAAGAATTTTAAATCCCATGGCCGACTTACCCACCTACACTAGCTTATTCCTAGGCTCTCTTACACCCCTAGTCCCTAATCACCCACCTAATCCCTATCTAATCCCCTACCTAATCTTAATTAGTCCCTAAGAGGATTATATAATTCCATAATTCTAGAATCCTCTCTATTCTCACCCCTCCTCTCTAGAATCCTCTAAATTTAGAGGCTTCCAAGAATAATCCCCAACCCTTGATCTCTCTAAGCCAACTTTGAATCTCAACCATTGATCCTTCCCTCCTCTTTCTATTTAAACAACTACATTCCTCCATTAGAGCTATATATAAATCATCTATAAAATCCATGTCTAAATATTAAAGTAATCAAGAGTCTCTATGCTAATCTAATCCATTATCAACAGTCCATGATCATGCCAACATAATGTCAAAATTCTAAGTCTAAGGTAATCAATCCAATCCTCTTATTTTCATATTATGTTTAATCATGATTTAGAGCATTTAGTTCTAAGATTATAATGTTGATTTAAATTTTGAATTCTTTTATTGTATTTAGTTCTAATGGCTCTAGATATTACTTAGGTAGTTTGATGTTTGAGTATATTTAGATTACTATAAAGTGGTACATCCCAAGATGATCAACACCATTTTTAGCCACATCATAACACTTACTATATATATAGACTTTTCATTTATAAATTATATCTAAATATAGATTTGTATAATTTAGGGGATTTTATTCCAAAAACATAGAAACATACTCATTTGGGAAGATTTTCAAGGGCATTTTGATGATTAAATGGTACATCCCAAGATGATCAATTCCATTTTTAGCTACCGATTCATTTAAAAATAATTTCTAAGGCATTCTAATGACTGATTGGTCCATTAAATGATGACAAATCATTTCTAGCTATCATAAGAACACTTTCTATTTATATAGTATGTATATAAATAGATTTCCATATATTATTATATACTAGACTTGAATCCTTTTATATATGTCTTTAGATATTAAGATTTGTATTTGAGAAATAATATCATAAATCAAGGTAAATGAATCAAGGTGGGGATTTTTCAATATCCTCATTACAAATTATTAAAGCATTGGAAGAAAAAAATATCTCATTGAGAATAAAACCTAAAATACATCCAAATTATGTGATTGATTCAAATTATGTCTTGCATAACCCTCTTGCATTAGAGGTATCATTTTATCCCATGCTACCACACTTTGTGGCACTAAATTTTTTTGACTTATGAGAAACAACTAGGTGACCCTGAGCATGATTGAGAAATGAAACTCCTTGCATTTAATAACCTAGTAAAGTTTGGGGCCACTAAATTATCCTCATCCAATACATGAAAATTTAAGATCAATCCATCTTACAATGTTAATCTACATGAACCAAAATGTGATACCAATCAAACACTAAACATGATGGTGCCACAATGAGCTATATTACAAAATACATCTTGTAAAAAAATAATAGATTCACAAAGCATCTAGTGCTTCTTATTATGAAGTTGGAAAAGTGTCAACTCATTTCTCTCCCTACACTTGTAATCAACCCCTAAGCATATTTTTTCAATCCCCAACTTATATGAGTGCTAAAAAATTACACTTGATGGGTATCCTACCATGGGTTTTGGATCACATCTAAGGGATGATCAGAATTAAAAAATGTTCAATAATCTAGTACAAGACATAAAATGAAAATTATATAAGTTCAAATGAGAAAATAAAAGTAAAATTATCTTCATGTAACTTTGTAACCGATGGTAATGATTTAAAAATAATAGGCTCTTACATAATAATTGGAGTTTCATCCACATTTTTTGAAGATGTAACATAAGCAAATTGTCTAATAGGGATTTGACTCCTTAATTTTTAGCCCCTCCTAGAATACCTTTGAGATAATTTAATTCACCAATTTAAATACCTATGAGGGTGAGTTACCTTTCTTGAATTTACAAACTAATACTTGGAGATGAATTTGACCCCAAAATGGTAATTAAAATAAGTGACACAAAAATCATACCTAGTAACTCGAAGACATCTTGGAAAATAATTTTGTGTGCTTATCTAAATTATGGTTATGTGAGGGAATAAGTAGTCTACCTTAATATACTTACTATATATAGTATTTATATATATACTTTCCATTTATAGATTGTATCTAAATGTAGATTTGTATAATTTAGGGAATTTCATTCTAATAAAATAACAATAAACTTGTCACAACAAATTACACTTGATAGGTCTCCTACCATGGGTTTTGCATCACATCTAGGGGATCATCAAAATTATAAAATGTTTAATAATCCACTATCAGACCATAGTACAATGAAAACTATAAAAGTTAAGATATGGAAATATAATTAAAATTATCATCATGGAACTTTGGAACCAATGGTAATGATTTGGAAATAATAAGCTCTTGCATAATAAGTGAAGTTTCATCCACATTTTTTGAAGATATAACATTATTAATTATTATTATCTTTAGGAAAAACAAGTGGTGGTGGTATAATAGTAGGCATACACATTGGAATAGATGGTGTTATTCTAACATATATGTATACTTAAATTTTCTATCATATTTCTAAACCCAAAATTTTTCTTGGTCGCTTCTAATATTTTTAGTACCATTGTAACAAAAGAAATTTATCCATTACAATCACCAAGATAAAACCTGATCACCCACAACTCAACTCTTTATCTATTGAATACAAATGCCCCCTAATCAAAACCAAGGGAGTTGTAATTTTGACGTAAAAATTGTGCTAAGAGGATATCTCTTTACACAAATGCAAGCCATCATAAACTAAATCATTTCATAGTGATTTGGATCCTGATAGGTTTGTACCCATAATTATTTTAAATGAAATTATTTTGACATTATCATGGGTTTGGAGTAACTAGTAGGATTTACACTCTTTCACTTTACATAACCCCTCTTACCCACACACACATACACACAAATTATATTAGTTATTAAATAAATATAATTTACATATTATATATATATCATAATATTTTTATATATTAAATTGATTAATTATATATTAATATTATATATAAATTATATATTTTAATATTAATCAATATTATATATTTCAATACATCTATATATTGTTAATAGTACATAAATAATATTATATTTTAAATAAAATTAAATGAATTTTTATGCCTTTAACATATTGTATAATGTCATGTAACAATAAAATGGGCTAAGTTTCTACTTTATTTAACATTACGAGGTCAAAACTATGATCACAGGGATGGATTTAAAACTCTATGGCACTTCACCATATGCACAATAGATGAAGTAGATTACTTCAAAGAGCAAATCTATCAAACATTAATAATGTTTGGTAGATAATGGACATTAAATTAAAATTTGTAATCGCATATTAGGAAGGTTAAATCATGTATCATGAAACATTAAATTTGGTGTTGCAGATGACACTTAACATGGGACATGTGGTAGTAAAGCAAATAGAAAATCAATTAATTTCAAGTAATGTGAATGATTAATTTTGTATCCCTTCAATTTTTTAAAAAAAATGACATTTCAAAAATACGTGTCCAAATCACATCAATGTAAAATAAATTAAATTTAAATAGGAAACTATAATCCAAGCAAATTTACTCTTGAAAAAATATTTCAATACAAGAATCACAAAAACTTTATTTATCAAGATTATAGAAATTATAATATATCTATATATTGTTAATAGTACAAAAATAATATTAAATTTTTAACAAAATTAAATGAATTTTTATGACTTTAATGTATTATATAATGCCACATATCATGAAAATGGGTTGAGTTTCTACTTCATTTAACATTATGGGGTAAAAAATGTGCTCAAAAGTATGGATTTAAAACTCTACGGTGCTTCATCATGTGCATAATAAATTAGGTAGATTACTTCAAATAACAAACTATCAAACATTAATGTTTGGTAGGAATTAAATTAAAATTCACAATCATGTATCATGAATTTGCAATCATGTATCAAAAGCATTAAATTTGATGTTACAGATGACACTTAGCACGAGACAATTGGAAGTAAAAGAGATGGACAATAAATTAATTTAAAGTAATGTGAATGATTAATTTTGTATCCCTTTAAACTTGGTTATAAAAAATCTACAAACTATTAAATTACATACAAATTATACAAATGAATCCTTTTTTTACTTTTAAAAATGACCATCAAATTTTAGTTAAGCATTTGGTATTTTGAGATGCAATTTAACCTAGTGATACACAATTCTTCTATTGAACATATTTAAATTAATCTAAAATTTATTTATCACCAATGAATATATATCCCAGTGAGTTTATTTCTCCACTCAAATATTTTGGTTTATTTCTCCAGTATATTAAGACTAGAATGATTGCTTACTAGCTTCAATTTTGAAGTCTAACTATGAGATATGTTTCTTGGTGTTTCTAACTATAGGTGCCAAAAAGTGAGTTAGAGATGTCTATGGAAAATAATGGTTGTAATTTTTGACTCATGTATACCGTGGCCTTATTGGAATTTTTTTTGTAATGCATAGTTACTAAGATACATATATTCACGCACTCGTAATTAGCTATAGTTTTTGTAATATAATGTTATAAACTCTTTATTTCATACATTATGAATTCATTATTTTCAAATGTAGTTTTTTATCCATTCATATTTATTTATTTTCAAATAAATTTTTAAAATTAAAATACTCTTAAGTTTTATGAGCAAATCATGTTGAATTTTTTTTTAAAGAATGTAGGACTGCAAATTAGGAAAAATAATCCTATAATTTCTCATTAGCACCCCATAAAAAATAATAAACAATCCCCCAGCATGGGACCCTTGCCTTACTATAGGTGATTAAATGGTAACATGTCAAATTGATAGATGGGAATCTTATAGAGAGAGATGTAATTACCATAGTATGATAATGTCAAATTGTTAGTAGTTAGTTTGAGAGATTAAAAAGAAAAAAAGAAAAAAAATCTCATTATTCAGTAATCTAAAAACTAATGTGCCACTTCTAATGTAATTCAAACATTTCCTAATCCACTACTACCACCATTCATTGGCAAGAAATAATTATTTAGACTAATGGTGGATGGTTATGATATCCCACCTTCTAACAAAAATGAGGTTATTTCATATTTTTTGAAGAAAATTTAATGAAAGTTTAATATCCTAAATGAAATTCTTTATTCATTTTATTATTAAGAGTTTTTAGGGCCAATAAAAAGAATTTCGATAGGATAGGTTGGGTGCATATCATGTGCCTAATCAACCTATGAGAATCTCTATCAAATAACCACTTTACCCTGAGATAATCCCCTCTATAGTGAAGTATGTTGTATATATTGATAGTTTACATGCACTTAATGCATTTAATGACACCCTCATATAACATACTAGCCAATTTTACCATATTGATGCTTATGAGAGTGGACATGGAGATGGTCCAACTAACACTGCTACTTGACCACACTAATGTAGATCCTATGGTGCTCTATTCACTAGAACTTAAATTATATGAGGAAAAGGATTTGATGTTAACCAATTATGGTGGTGTTTATAATTGGATAGATGATATGGTTTTGACCCCTATTGTAAGAAATGCTATGACTAATTCTTGTTGCATGTTTTCACAGACAAAAATATGGATGCCATGGAAATAACATTTTAGGGACATATTTGATGGATTTATTACTAATAATACATGTTGGGGAAATTTTTGGAGGGTTAATCACTCATACAATGTTTATAGGATGTCATTGAAAGCCACATTAACACACCACCAAGTATCATAAGCTCAGCTTCTATGATTTTTAGTATTTAGCAATGGTAGATAAATGGGGCTTAATCAATATAGTAATCCTTTTGTTGACCATAATTTTAAATGGGAGCACTTCCTAGTATAATTTACTTTGCTACTCATTTATGATTTTTTGAAACATACATTTGGTTTGAAAATCTCGCTTGCACCTTTGCAATTATCTTTTAATTTTGACATGTGATTTTTGTTTTTGGACCTGTTAAATTATAAATAGTGTTTAAGAGATAATAATTATTTTACATAATAATAAATTACAATAATATATATGTAATTTTTTAGGTTGTAATAGGAGACAATAACATCTTTTTCCTGGATAGATTACGAACCATCTTGTAGCTTATATATTACTACAACTACTTGGTTGATCGTTATACATACAGAGGTAATGTTGAATGTTATAAGTTGTCATTTCTATAGATTCATGTAATTTTATATATATTATCAACTAATGATGATATTTTGTTTGTTTCATTATTGACCTCATTTGAGACTCCTCCATCTAAATAGATAGGAGCAGATATAGGCATGACTAATGTGATTTAATTTGTGAAACAATTTACTAAGGTGTGAGTCAAACTTGTAAATTATGTTTAAGTGTAAATATGGATTTATTTTAATAAATTTCTTGATAAAATAACCCCCATGTTCATATTTTATATTCCCTTAAGAATTATATATGTACATATGTATATACACACATTTGACCTTGTAATTATTTTTTACATATTATTATTTAAATTTCATTATTTTATTGAAACTCTGCACATAGATATAATATTAGCCTCAAATTATTCAATCATAAGTCACATGTCATCAAAAAAAGTTGATCACATCCTTCAATATTTCTATCTCACTATGTCATTAATCATATAAAATATGGTTAACCTTTAGTTGATTATGGATAATTTTTATGGGTCACATATGTCCACCATATATTCTTGTGGTAGTATTGAGTAGCTAAAGTAATATTTTCAATACCAAAACTAATTGCTTCCTATCATAATTTTAAATAACTAGTGATGTAACTTTTACTTCATATGTAACTTATAGGTATGCTAATTTATTGTATTCACAATTATGGAGAGACATGGAAATTGGATGGATGCACTATGGAGTGACACTATGATTATTAATAATTTGTATATTATGTGATGTATTAGTTCATAATTATATTATAATAATAATTAATATGGATGAGGTTTACTAAGAAATTAATTAGTCAATGCTACACAACCATCTAGTAGTTATTTCTATTTTGAAATTTGATTTAGAGGTGGGCTTATATATAAAAATTAGCATGGTTAGTTTTCATAAATGGCTAAGGGATTCTTTTTATTCCTATGATTGGAGGATAAAACCTTTTCTATATCCAAAGAGATTTCGACTTGTAGAAAATAGTCAAAATATTTGCAATGGAATTGTGACAATGTTTAAATCTTTTTATCAATATGGATTTACTTCTTCTATTTATCACCACTTGAATATGAATAAGTATTTTTATCTTTCAATTCCATTAATCACATAAAAAACTGATCATATATCGAGTGGGAATATATATTCATCCTCCTTGATGTCAACTTCAATGAATAATTTGAACCATAGTGGGGTTTTTTCACAATCCTCATTACAAACGATTAAATCATTAGAGGAAAAAGATTCTCTCATTGAGAAGAACACCTAAAACTCATCCAAATATGTCCCATTTGATTCACAATATGTCTTTCATAACCCTCTTTCATTAGAGGTATCATTTCAACCCTTACCACCACACTTTATGGCACTACAATTTACTACTTATAAGAAACATGAAGGGTGACCCTAATCATGACTAAAAATGAAACTCTTTGAGTTAAACAATATAAAATATGAGGCCACTAAATTGGCTTCATCCAATACAAAATTTAAGATCAAGCCATCTTACAAAGTTAATCTGAATGAACCAAAATGTGATACCAACAAATAATGAACACAATAGCACCACATCAAGCTTTATTACATAATGCACCATGCAAAAAAATTAATATATTCATAATATGTCAACCATATCTTTTTTTTGTGGGAGTTTTGAAAATATACAGTAAGATTTTCAATGCCCAACTAAATTATGGCTTCCTATCATAATTTTAAATAACTAGTGATGTTGTACTTCATATACTTATAGGTGTGTTAATATCTTGTATTCACATTTATGGAGAGTCATGGAAATTAGATGGATGCACCATGGAGTGACACTATAATAATTATATTATGTGATGTATAATTAGTTCATGATTGTATTATAATATGTATATGGATGAGGTTTATTCCAAAAAATTAATTAGATAATGTTACACAACCATCTGGTAGTTGTTGCTATTTTGAGTCTTAGTCAAATAAAACAACTCATATTTACAAGCCATAGTTAGAGATCTACACTTTTGGGAATTCTTGGATGAAACATAGATAAATAACATTATTTGAATGGTTTTTGGTTATTTAATTCAATATCAAGGGCACATGAAGTATTCAAAATTATATTAAGTATAAAATGGGTTTCTGAACATTTGATTATACTACTTTAAGTGTAATATATAAACAACTCTTAACATGCATACCAAGTCATTAAAATTTATTTAGAGGTGGAATTGTATTTAAAAATTGGCATGGTTTATTTTGGTAAATGGTAGAGGGATTATTTTTATTCCTATGGTTGGAGGAGAGAACCTTATCTAGATTCAGAGAGATTTAGACTTGTAAAAAATAGTCAAAATATTGAAAATGGAATTGTGATATTGTCTAAATCTTTTTATTAGTATGGATTTACTTATATTTATCACCAATTGAATATGAAAAAGGAATTAGTAAAATAACATTGCATTTAAAAATGTTTCATTTTATGAGGAGGAAAAAACTAACCACTCTGGAAAAAAATTTAAACATAATTTATTTAGTAAAAACATTTAAATATTTAAACATGATAAATAAATAGTAAACATAGTTTTTAAATATTAAAATAATTACAATTTTGTATCATTTATTATAGTTATTATTAATAAATATGTTTATTTATATTTGTTAATTTACATTATGAAATTATTTAATAGGGATTTGACTCCTTAAATTTTAACCCCCATAGAATAACTTTGAGATAAATATACCAATTCAAATCCCTATGATAGTGAGTCAACTTTCTTGAATTTACACTTGTGACTTAATCAGTTAATTTAAACAATTTAATAACATAATAGACATCTGACATGGTTGGTTATCAAAAATACAATAGAGACCAATATGGAGGGCATTCCTATTTCACGTATATTAATCACATCAAACATTGAGTGCACATCGAGTGGGAATACATATTCATACCCATTGATGTCAAATTCAATGAATAATTTGGACTAAGTTGGGGATTTTTCACAATCTTGACCATTGAATTACAAATGATGAAAGCATTAGGGGAAAAAATTATCTCATTGGTAAGAACACTTTAAGGCATCCAAATATGACCTGATTGATTCACAGTATGTCTTGCATAACCCTCTTGCATTAATAGTATCATTTCAACCCTTTCCACCACACTTTGTGGCACTAAAATTTTATACTTATGAGAAACATAAAGGGTGACCCTGAAAATGACTGATAAATGAAACTCCTTGTATTAAAAAAGCTATTAAAGTATGGGGCCACTACATTGACCTCATCTAATACAAAATTTAAGATCAAGCCATATTACAAAGTTAATCTAAATGAACCAAAATGTGATACCAAGCAAATAATGAACATGGAAGCACCACATCAAGCTGTATTATAGAATGCACCACACAAAAAAATTAATAGATTCACAAAGCCTTTGGTGCTTCTTATTAAGAATTTGGTCGAGTGTCAACTCATATCTCTCCATACGCTGAGGTATTATTAGAGGTTGATATGAGTGAACCTCTTACATAGGGATATCAATATGATGAGAATGCATATTGTGATTTCCACTAGGGCCATATGCATTCTACTAACATAATATTTTCCTTGTGATATAAGCTTCAAGACTTATAAAAGTCCTAATAAATTATACTTGAGGGGTCTCCTACCATGAGTTTTGGATCACATCCAGGGGATCATAAGAATTAGAAAATGTACAATAATTCACTACAAGACCATATTATAATGAAAATTATAGAAGTTCAAATATGGAAATAGAATTAAAATTTTTATCATGGAACTTTGGGATTGATGATAATGATTTAAAAATAGGATCTTGCATAATATTAAGTGGATTTTCATCCACATTTTTTGAAGATGTAACATTAATAGTATCTTTATGGTGGTATACTTGAGAATGCATCATTACTAGGTATAATAGGCATACATGGAATATATGGTATCTTTGGAATATATATGTCTACTTCAATTTTTTATCCAATTTATAAACCCAAAATTAATCTTGGTTGATTTTAATTTTATTAGTGCCATTGTAATAAAAGAAATTTCTCCATTGTAATCACCAAGACAAAACATGATCAACCACAATTGAGCTCCTTATCTAGTAAATATAGATGCACCTTGATCAAAATCAAGGGAGTTGTAGTTTTGACATAGAGATTACATGATAAGAGGATATATCTTTACACGAAGAATATAAGCCATCATAGACTAAATCATTACATGGTGATTTAGATCTTGATCAATCTGCACCCACAATTATCTTTAAAGATGAACTTTAATATTTTGACATTGTCAAGGGTTTGGAATTATTAGGTTTAACTATCAATTATAATTTTACACTCTTTCACTTTATATAACCCCTCTCACCAATACATATATACGTACATTATATGTCATGATATGTGTGTGAATATATATATATATATATATATATATACATATAATAAATAGAGTAATATTATATATAAATTATATATTTTATATTAAATATATTATACTGAAATATATAATATATAATTATAATTTGATTTATAAACTATATTAACATATATATTATATAATATTATAATATTATATTACATTATATAATATATATTTTTAGTATATATTTTAATTAAATATTAAATATTTTAATATAATATATATAAATATCATTTTACTATATTAAATATATCAGTTGCCTTCAATTTGACTTGACTATTTCTGAGGTGCATTTGCATTCATAAATAGGTAGGAGTCCCCAATGAATTTGAAATTCAAATTTACTTTGCAAAATGGGGTCTGTATAATTTTCCATATTTTTAAGAGGAATACAAACTGCCAAACATGTCTGACTAGATATATTTCTATTCCTACATATTCTTAGTTTTTTCTAAACATACACTATAGAGTATTGACAGATTGAAATAGAGTAGGTTGTAGAGTGTCCAAAGCATTGACCATATTTATTACAATCATTTCTACATATTCTTATTTTTAGGTATTTAATCCTAATAGTGTTCAATATATTTTTTTACTCTATCTAAAATGTGTGATTTGTTTGTGTTTACTTGTCCCTTTTATTCATTATTTAGCACTTTATGTTATGAAATCGCTAAGATTTGGATAGTCTACCTAGATTATTGTAATATTTTTAGCCCTGATGGAGCATGCCCAGCTGTGATGTTAGCGAACCTTTTGTTGAAAGAGTGCACACATGACTATTATTTAGGCAAATAGAGTTTTCAAATTGTAACATTAAATTTTTTAAAATAATATAGTAAATATAATTCTAAATACTTTACTTATATATAGTTCAATCAATTTTTAATAAAAAGTAGTATAATTTTTAAGAATGTGTGTCAAGCTCAAGGAGGCCCTAGGTTGGCCTAGGAGTAGTGAGTCCTACTATAAAGCCTAGTATAAAATTAAAAGAGGTAAAAAGAGTCAAGTAGGTGTATAAGATAAAAATGGGTATATTCCACTAGTTGTAATTCAATATGGTTAGACTCCTTGTTTGTTTTAAATTATATAGAAAATAGTCACACAATAAAAAATTTGCACCATTTTTTATAATCTTCATCATCTAGTGAAAACTAACCAATTACATGATTTGAACTTAAACCATTTTGAAAATATTGACCGATAGGATCAACCCAGTCAACCTAGCATAATTTTGGATAATAATTCACTAGGTTATGAGCTAGGGTGACTAAAAGCCAAACTAGTTCTTAAGTGAAAATATAAGATAATATAACAGGTAGATTTGACCCTATACCATTCTAAAAATATTGACCGATAGGGTTAACCCAGTCAACCTAGCACAATTTTAGATAATAATTCACTAGGTCATGAGCTAGGGTGACCAAAAGCCAAACTAGTACCTAGGGTGTCCTTCCTTCTAAATTAATGAGCATGAATAGTTACTCAAAATTCATCTCAATTGTGCATAAAGTGGTGAGCCATTACAATCTAAAAAACAATTTATCCCCATCCATGATAATAAAAAATATAAGATAATATAATAGGTAGTCTCCCATAGCTTTATACTATGTCATTTACTAGAATAATTGACTATACCCCTACCTATAATTAGGATTTAAAATTTTGGAGTTGGGTAAATAAAATAGTTCACTTGAGTATCCAACTTACTATTTATAAATTTGTGTGTACTCCTAGAGTAAATAAATATAGTTAACTTCTATTTCTTAAGGAAACTAACCACCTTAATATTTGGAGTATTAATACCTAAAAGTGCATGATAAGAAGTAGAAGGTTGAGAATATTTAGATTCATCCTCAGGTCCTTCTAGACTATTGATATGTGTCTGTGTTAAGGACTTAATGTGAATAATAAAATAAAATTTCTTAGATTATAGTGTAGATGCTAAAAAAACTTAGGGCTTCACTCAATTTTGCTATAGAGATTATGCGGTTACAACTTACCACCTTCTAGTCTATAACAAACCTTGTTGTAGGGACAACATAAATATGGTAGTGACATAATCTAATTGAAATTTTTATGATGTAAATTTATTTGTATTTTCCAATATAATCCCAAACTCTTAGACAAACAATAATTATACATAATGAGCATTATTTAAAAGTGATTCATGTTTAAAAAGTTCAAAAGGAGGGAGTAAGGTAGGGCAAAAAATAAAGTTCCCTTGTAACAATAAAGACCAATAGATCTCCTTTGATTTTTTTTAGTAACCCATATATCACCCAATTTAAATTAGAATTCTCAGATCTGATTCATATATGGACTAACATTGGAATGATCTAAGGCTATGGGATGTTTTAATCTAAATTAGACCTTTAGTTGTGAGGATAGCTCCTTCAAATATGTGAATTTAGGATTAATTACTAAAATTATTAGATTTTGGGATGAAAATAATAAGGAAGAAATTGAAATTATTCTTCAAACATAATAAGACCCTATGAACTTTGAAAATATGCAAGACCTTGTTGCTTCAATGTCTTGACTGTCAACATATTTTTTGAGTCCCTTAAGTAGCTATAGGTGAATATTTCATGGAATTCATTATTCAATCGAGTGTGCTTCCTTGACCTCTCCTCCAAAGTACACAACTTAATGAATTCCTTTTATACTATTATCTTCTTCACATGTTCACCATTCTTTCATTATGAAAACAAACCTTTCCTATATAGACCACTATGCATGATGTGATGCCTTTACATGAAATGTGATAGGGTCTAAAGATGTTTCAGGATTTTTGACAATATACAAAGTACCCATGAGTCAATCCATATATGATGATATATTAATAATCTCATTGCCTTGCTTGAAATTCTATACCCTTGAAGTCTCCATTAAGCATGGTTCACCCACATAGCAGTGCTTTTGAAGATAGTTGTATATGTACATTTGTGTTTCTTCAACCCTATTTGAACCTCACAGATATCCTTCTTGAGTTTTATATTGAGGTTATTAATCTCAATAGTTCATGCATTTGATGGTCTAAATAGCCTCGACAAGCCTAGAAAAGGTCTTAAGACTACCAAACCCTTGACTATAGCATATTTTAACTTGAAAACAAGCCTGTAGGTGTTTTAAAGACACTTGATTGATTGATTAAATCTAATTTATTGGGCTCATTGATGCAATTATTGTGCTTCTTATGTCACCAGGGAATAAGAGGAAAGTAATAGACTCATTTTTAAGTCCTGTAAGACTTGGGGCTTGATTTGTTTATTAAAATACTAATATAAATAACATAAATAGTAGAGATGTGATCACCACATTAAAAGTCTGCTAGCAAACCCTACTATAGGAACAATAGATGTTTATGCAGTGACACTTATTCTTTCTAATATTTGTAAAATTATTTCATTCTTTGCCAATTTTTGTCTAAAATGTAAATGAAAAATGGATATTTATATCATGAACTAAGATAAAGTGATTCATGGGTGGATCCAAGAGTGAGTAGGGTAGGGAAAAAAAGGGATCATGCTCAAGATGATCAAAGTTACCAATTCTACTAAATTTTAAGGAAAAACACATGAAACTAACATCTACCAACTCTAACATAATACTCAAAGATAAATAAATGTAGTGGAAGCTTAAAATGAAGGAAATTCATATGTCTAACAACATACTTTGCATGAAAATTAATCACTCATAGTAAATTACATGGCACATTTGACTGTAAATGAGAAGAAAATAGAGCAAGTATACTATCAAATTAGTCAACCTAGTGTTAAACTCAAGCTAATAGATGCATATAATGTGTGTTATTACCAAATTATCTTGTATAAAAGAAACTATTAGCCATATTTAAGTGTGAGAATCATAAATCATAGAACACCCACAAGAGAACACTACAGATAAACTCTCAAATTCTTTGGCTCCTTGTATTAATTCTAGTGGCAATTGTTTTTTGGTTACAAATGAGCGGGAAAACCCTATTTATAGTCTCAAAAAATGCCTAATATAAGTTTACATAGGCCCACAAAATGTTCCCAAATACATCCAAGTGGCTAAAATGTTACATTACAAAGGAATATTTTTCATTTGAATTTACAAGATGAAACAAAATATTCTCTAAGGGTCTGAGGTGGTTGCTAGCTAGCTGGCTTCTTGTTGTTAATCTTGTCTTTGATTCTTCTCTAATTATTTGGTCCATACCTCTACACAAGCTAAATAGTCTTGGTCTATCTGAGAAAAGTCCAAGATCATAGGTCAAACCAAGTTTGGTATCTCCTAGATGAGCTTGCCATGTTTTGTGAGTACTGGCCTTAGTGCCTCCTTAATTACATTACTTTTTCTAACCTCTGATTGGAAAATGCCACAATGCTTATTACATCAACAAATATATTTGCATTGGTTTTATCCTAATATAATTTATACATAAATACCGTCATTTGTGTTATGAAATATTATTCATCCATAAAGGAGCCTTCGAGTTTGGTCACCTTAGTGACCATGGCATATTTTAGCAGCAATGCAATTTTGAATTTAATTTTCCCTAAGGATGTATTTACATCCTTTATTTTATCAAGCCATGTATTCAAAATCCTCCTCTTATTCATTAGGATGTCTATGCAATAATAATATCTTCAAGTGGTAGAACCTTGAGGTCAAGGAATTTATTGCTTCTGGTAACTCTAGCCAAGTTTTTTAGCTTGGTGTCATCGAGTGTAGGCTTTTGGTCAATTTTTATGACCACTTTGGAGTGTTTGATTCTATCTTCCTACCTCTTATTTATCACTTCATATAAGTGTAAGGCACTAATCCTCTCATGGTAGTTTAGAAAGACTTCTTCCTTGTGTAAACTTTCTCTATATTCCTCTTAGCCAATGTTTATAGTTCCTCCATTGAGAAGTCAATTAGCTATTGAGAGTCCTTGAGGTTAATGACATATAGATCTAGTTGATCTAATATTTCTATGGTAGCTTCCTTAGTATATTTAGAGACAAGTGTGGGACCTTGAGAGGGGCCAAGTTGGCTTTTAGCTTCCCCTTACTTGGAGCTCATAGGTAGGCTTTGTCCACTTGGAGTAGACTACAATGGAGGTTTTAATGGCCTATTCCTAACATGAGGAACATTGTATTCTTACTCCTCTTGTGCTTCCTCATAATCAACATTGAACATGATTCTATGAGTTGGTGGGATATGGGGATTCAAAATATTATCTTTCTTAGTCTCCCCATCAAGCCTCATTTATAGCTCAATATTCTTCCTTATAGAATTTTTCAGGACTACCTCATCATTCATTGCATCCCTATAAATCCATTCATGAACTTCTTCTTGGTGCTTATATTCCATAGTTACATCCTTTTTTAAATTTAATATGTGTTTTGTAATGACATTTTTAGGGTCCTATGCCCTGAAATCATCCTTAGATAATACGTATGAGTTTCTATTCCTTGAAATTACTATAACATCCTACCACTTTATGATTTTAGTTTTCCCCAAATTATAAGGAGTCTTATGGGTGATTTTATTATTTTTATTCTTAAAGGCACCATCAACTCCATATATTAGTTGATAGGCCATCTCATCCTCACCCAACTTCATTGGGACATACCTTGGAAATCTAAGGGAGCCATCATTATCCCTTTCATTCAAATGACTGTGCAATCTAGATATATATAGAAGCTTCCATTTATTTTAATGTTTGTTAAACCTCTAGAAGAACCCTTAACATTTCACACTTAGTGATTTATTTGTAGATAAGAGGGTAGAGTTTTTTTGAAATTATCTTGATGTGGTGTCTGAAGCAGTGAATGTGCATTATTGAGTATGTCTAGGGCACAACTTCATCTCGTGCAAGATACCATAAGTTATAACCTAATTGGGAAGTTGCTTAGATGATGTTCAATAGGTAGATCATCATGTAGAATAGAGCACCATTATTTCAAGTGTCATTCATAGTAATGACTAGATTACTGTTAATAATATTTTCAAGTAAGGGGATCTACTGATCCTCCATAATTTTTTGCAATATTAAGATAGCTCTTATATCTACACACCTAATGTGTGCATTAATAAATACTATATTTAGTAGGGTGATGCCAAACCTAATTCCCTTTTTGAATTGGTGAATGTGTACATTCTCTTGGTCATCTATGGAGACCACTCTAATTAGGTTTGTTACCCATGAAGCTAAGATTGTCTCTGGTTTGTGTGCTTCATACTAGTTATCAATGATGCTCTAGTTGTAGACCAAATGTGGTAGGGGTAGTTCATAATATATTTGAAATCTAGGCCCTATAATGAAATCAATGGGAATTATTTGGTTCATTTAATTTATCAATCTATCTTTGCATCTCAAATTCTTGAAGATGCCACATACTAGGTCAGCACATGGCATGATCTCTAGTTTGGTTACGACCTTATGGAGACCATACATTTGGATTGTAATGATGTCCAAATGTAATTGAATAATGTGGGGAATGTTCTCAATTTCATCTAGATCCATATATAGTTTTACATTGTAATAGATGCTACTATAATGCATGTCCCCTAAGTCTATGGCCTCGAAGATGAACTCTATGTCCTTAAAGACAACTAAATTAGCATATGAACTCTGTGTCAACTTTACATATCTTTGAACTTTTGATTTTTCATTCAATTTCATTAAAATTAAAATTTAATATTGATTTGCCTTTGATTCATCATCAATTTTATCTTTAAAGCTAAAGCTTACCATATTTTAACATGTGGTACCTTCTGATTATTCTTGGGGGCTCTCAAAATGTAGCTTAGTGTGATGAATTTTATATACTATACCATATGGCATCTTTCTATTCATGGTGATCTATTGGGTGGGGCCCTATAATTTTGGTTGGTTGTGGGAGTGTCATGCATCATTCTCATAGGTAATCAAAGTTGGTATCAGGGTTCTTACCAAATAAAAAGGTTCCATGGTTATTTTAAAAACCCTAAAAAGACATTTTAAATCAACATGAAAGGTATTAAAATGTCCTTTGAGGTATCTCTTATGATATACCTTGAAATAAAATTCTAATCATGCACATGTTCAAGGAGATATCTTGAAATAAAATTCCAATCGTGTGCATTAGGTTCTTGCCAAATAAAAATTTATCATGGTTATATCAAATCCTTTTCAAAGACCTTTTCAATAAACATGGAAGGTATTATAAGGACATTCAAGGTATCTCCTAAGAGATACCTTGAAATAAAATTCTAATTGTGTTCATGTTCAAGGTATCTCCTAGGAGATAGATCAAAAGAAAATTTTGATCGTGTGCATCAAGGTTCTTGTCATATAAAAAGGTGTCATGGTTATATTAAATCCCTTGAAAGGACCTTTGTAATCAACATGGAAGGTATTCTAAGGACCTTAGAGGTAATATTAGGAGATAACTTAAAAGAAGATTCCAATCGTGTGCATGTTCAAGGTATCTCCTAGGAGATACCTCGAAAGAAAATTGAAATCATGTGTAGGTTCAATGTATATCTTAAAAGATACCTCAAAATACAAATTATAATCATGCGTATGTTTAAGGTATCTCTTAGGAAATACTTATAAATAAAATTCCAATTGGTTGAATGTTTAAGGAATCTATGAGGAGACCCTTTGAAATTGCTACAAGGCCCTTCAAGGTAATCCCCTACGAGATACTTTGAAGGAAAATTCCAATTGTGTACATGTTCAATGTATCTACTAGGAGAACCCTTAAAGGTAATACAATAACCTTCAAGGTATCTCCTAGATGATACCTTGAGGGCGTTTTAGTAACTTCAAGGCTACATTTAAGGTATCTCTTAAGAGATATCTTTCAAACATGCATAAAGGTATCCTTGAAGATATTACAAGGCCCTCCAAGGTATCTCTATCTCCTAGGAGAGCCCTTGAAGGTAATATAAGAGCCTTCAAGGTATCTTCTAGAAGATATCTTGAAGGGAATTAAAGTGATTTTAAGGCTAACTTGAAGGTATTTATTAAATATTAGTTGGCATCAGGGTTCTTACCAAATAAAAAGGTGCTATGGTTATATCAAATCCCTTATAAGGACCTTTGAAATCAGCATTTTAGGTATTCTAATGCCCTTTGAGGTATCTCCTAAGAGATACCTTGAAATAAAATTTCAATCATGTGCATTAATAAAGTTAATCCATAAAATGTATAATAACATGCTTTGTTCTTCTAATTGTAAAGGCCAAGGAGCAATTCAATTAGAACTTTGCTCATACAGATAGAAGAAAGGTTCAAAAAATAAGGCCAAAATTTAAAAGTGAGTCCCCATTTCTTGAAGAAGAAAATGGGGATGTTGGGTACAATAGTATCTAATAGGAGAACCCTTGAAGATACTAAAATACCATTCAAGGTATCTCATAAAAGATACCTTAAAGGGCATTGTAGCATCTTACAGTCTACCTTAAAGGTATCTCCTAAGAGATAACTTTCAAACATGCATAAATTTATCCTTAAAGGTATTACATGGCCCCCAAGGTATCTCTATCTACTAGGATAACCCTTGAAATTACTACAAGACCCTTCAAGGTATCTCTTATAAGATACCTTGAAGGGAATTTTAGTACCTTCAAAGATAAATTGAAGGTATCTCCTAAGAGATACATTTGAAACTTTCATGAAGGTATTCTTTAAGGTACTAAAAGGCCCTCCAAGATAACTATATCTACCTTAAAGGTATCTCCTAAGAGATACCTTTCAAACATGCATAAAGATATTTTTAAAGTTATTACAATGCCCTCCAAGATATCTCTATCTACTAAAAGAACCCTTGAAGGTACCACAAAGACCCTGTTGATGAATAAAGCTCTTTCCCTTGATGAAAAATTTCCTATGGTAATATTTATAGGTGTGAGACCAAATTGTGGTCTGTAAAACAACCTTTGGGATTTTATAAGTCATATCTTCGAATTAGATTAGGGAAAAAGGGGAGGAAATAAATGTAATTAAAACTTAAAATGAAACTAACTAAGGTGATGAACCAAGATATTTAAAGTACTAACCTATAATTTCATAAAAGATCTTGAATATTTGAACATCACAAACTATGAAAGGAGCATATGCATGAATTCAAGTCTATAATGTAAACAAGGACTAATACTATAGAAGTAGAGAATGGAAATAATAATAAAAAAAAAATCTCACTCATTTTAATATAAAAAACCACATCCTCTTCATTTATGGGTGGAAATAACCATATAAAAGGCCAAAGACACAATATATAGTATAATCATTCCCATGAGGGGCACATGTTAAGGTTGTAGAATGAAAAATTCTAACTGCTACTACTCCTATTCTAAAACTAGACTATTATAAATGGTTTCTCTTGATAATATAATAAATAATTATTCCTCTACCATCCCCTTACAAAATAAAAGATCCCTTATTATAAAGTCACAATGGCCTCTTGAGAGAAAGACACCTAGAACTAGGCATTTGCACCCACGATCAAGTCATTATAGCTGATTGGGGAACTCTAGCTCATGAGTATAGTTGATATTCAAAATCTTGGTATGGAGAAACTACAATGTCTTATGATTCCCATGTTTCTTAGGAGAAGCATAGTGGTGACATGTGTCCACCTCTAAAACTACCTTTGGAATGCTTATAGAAGATGGGGGTCCACTCCCCTTGACCAATGATGTTACTTGAAATTATAATAAAAGATACATACCTTAGACAAGTGTCATGTCACCATGTGTCAAGCTTTCTCTATTATTGGTTGATCTTGGAATATTTTCATAAAGAATGGGCATTGAGATGCCACATGGTAGTATTAGGATGAGTTGAGACCAACCAAAAATAACAAAGGAAACTCAAGAAAGAGGAGTCTAATATACCATCTACCTAAATTACCAAGAACACACACAATAAAATCTAGCTATCCAAAAACTTCAAAATGTGGATTATGATCCATAGTTCCTAGTCAATTGAGGGGAAATCCACCTATGGATGGAAGAACACAAATTTTTTTGTTTTGTAGACCAGTCTAGACAAAACTACAAAAATGATGAGGCCCATCAAATTTACAACCTTAGAATAGTAGCCTTTAAAGGTATCCACTCCTCCTCAATGGACTAAGTATATTTATTTAGAGCTTCAAAGGCTCTATCCATATTGATAATCTCCTTGAAGGAGATGTTACTAAAGCCCTATACTACTATTAGCATCTAAAATTCCAACTAGGTGAGAGGCTACAATATGGTCACCTTAGAGACACTTGACACTTGATCAAGAGCCATGAAGATGGTCTGGTCATTCTACTTCTTCTCTAGTATCCCTTTTATTTTTTCTATAGGAGGATGGTGGTGTTCACAAGGAATGGAGAGGGGATTTCCAAATGGACTAGCTATTCAATGCACCCCTTAATATCCTAAACTACTTCATCTAAGGCATCTAGAGATGCCTTGAATTTTTACACTACTTTATTGTAATTTACAAATTCATTCACCTTCATAATTTATTACCTTCAATTAGGTAACCCTACTATTTGAAGTGTCTTATACATCATGATATAAATCTTCTCGATAAGGTACTATAAATCTTGAATCTTTAGGGGAACAAAAGTTAGAACCTGGTCTATAAACAACTCACATATGAACTCAAATGATATGAATCCATGATGAACTTAAAAATTGTCTTCAATTTTATGAACTCATTTTTTATCTTCTCTAAATAGGACATGTATAATTGCTAAACTATGAAGAGGATACTATTGGTTTGGGAGTGAGCAGTGAGGTCATTATTTAGTTGTTATATTTCTTAGTCCTTGGTTGAGGACTCATACTACATCTATTGATATAATTATAGTTGTACACTCATATAGTCTAAGAGACTCTTGTGGGTTTGCATGGGGTCTAGTTCTTTTTCTTGTATCTTATTGTTTATGGCTTGTTTCTCCTTCTTTAAGCCATCTATCTCAGTCTCTAGTTTAGCTAATTAAGTTTGTAGATGGGCCCTTTACTTGGCTTCCACCTATAATCTTTCATTAGTAATGTGAATCTATAGGTTAGATCTCATTTGAGTGAGCTCCATGTATTTATACTTGGTCTCTATGTTGATGTGGTTGATAGTAGATTTCACCCTTGTTAGTTCCATCTTTGTCTTTTCTAATTAATGACCCTCCTTGATATAGTCTGTAATGATGGAATTCTATATTTCCTATATTAATTTGACCCTATCAATAGGTCTATCCTATATAAGGTTAAATCTAATGGCATATATCAAGTAGTCTCCTAGATGCATCTATATTTAGGGCTTGACTACTTTAGGTGTCATGTGTGCAATCATTAGAGATTTTTGTGATAGTTTAAATAATGATCACATATGAAGCACCACCAGGGTGTTATCCATATTTCCTCTTCTTTTCTCTATCTAGGCCTCCTGGTATTTTCTTATAGTTTCTAACTACTAATGGAACTGCTCTTGTGATTAAATATTATCCCCCATGAAGGGAATCGCTAGTGTAGACCAAAAGGAATGGTCACTTGTTGATATGAAGTAATAGATGATATTCCCCCAAAAATGAAAGGGAAAAAGGTTAGGGTGGAAGGTGACAAAGGTGGGAGGATATGAAGATGAGTGGTGGGAAATTGTACCACTATGGGTGTTGATGTGGTGGATGAGGGTAGGGGAGTGAGAAAAAGCACAAGGGATTTGATTGGTTTGGTAGTAGAGAGTAGAACAAGGTTAGTGGAAATTATGGAAGGTGAAAGAGGATTTAAGAATGCAACAAAAGTTGAGAGAAAGGGGTGAGAAAAGCACACCTTATTTTTTAGGAGCTCTGGTGGAGGACTAGAAGTTTGTGCCTTAGAGCTAGATTAAGGTGGCTTTGCCTCAAGTTACCTTGAAGTGTTCTATTATTGCTATTGGGAAGTAAGGTGTAGATATAGAGGAGGTGGATAGGTCATAGGCCTCTATATTATGGAAGCTTCTTCTTACTTCACCAAAGGGGCATCCTCCACTTTTTTTGAAGGGATATCCTCCTCTTTTTTATCCATGGAGACATCCCTTTCTTGTCAAGCTTTTTCCTTATGGAACTCATCCTAGAAGTTCTCAAACTTCTCATCAGTGTCCACATCATCAAAATTTCACTCCCTTTGGCCAAGTTTCTACCTATATTTCTAATAATAATATATTTTCTTGTTACCCTATCCATTTTTAATGATCTTCAATCTCAATCCCTTTGTAATTTTCTTCATGGGGTCAAACTCTTGGACTAATTTATAAAATGTTCCCACAGCTTGTAGGTATCTAAAGAGATATTTGATAGATCCAAATAATAATTTATATCATCCTCCATTCATGACCTTCACTCCTTAAGGTATGGCTATGGATCATGATTGAATGAGATGATAGTCTTCAAGGTGGCTATGTGTCCAACTGGGTCATAGTTCCATTGGTCATTAATTTGGTTGAGGTTGAGCTCTATGAGATTGAGTGCAAGAAGATTATTTTATGACCTCTTCACCATTATGATTCCTCCCTTTGTGAAGGGGGTGTAATATATGGCCTTATTTTTATGGCTTACATCATAAAATTAGTCTACTATATTGAGATAGCAAGCCAACTCTAGGGCCAAGGTCTTATCCATAAGCAGGCATGGGAGCCAGAATGTTTCCTCCTTGAAGCCATGGAACTAAATGAATGTGAAATGGGCCCCAAATAAACAATTATCTATAATCCTACTAACAATAAGACATGACCTTTAGTTTTCTGTCATTCTATAAATTATAGGTTCCTAATTGAGGTCGATGAGGACCAAATATAGGAAGCACTCTAAAAACTCATAGTAATCCTACATGGTCAATAGGATGTGGGTTCACGTGGAGACAGAGATCACTATGTTTAGGATGGGTACACATTTTAATGGTGTTGATAGTAAAATATTGAGAGAAGAAACTAGAGTTCTTGTAAATAATTAGGTGGAAGAAGGAGGAATAACTAAATGTATTTTGGGCCAAAAATTTGGATAGTTGATTATGAATGGCGATGGTAAAAGCTCCCACAAAGTCTATATTATGATATTTTTCCTTACTATCTTTAAAAGGGAGACCACACCTAATTGAAAATCATGGATGTTATCATCCAAGTCCATCTCAAATATGAATGCTAGCATGGAAAGGTCATCCTTCATATCATGCATTGTAAATCTCATGATAACGATCGACAGAGGAGGCACTTAATTGTAATTAATCTGGAGGACTCAATTGAGTAACTTTAGATTATGGGTATGGGTGTCCCAAACATTATATAATATTTCCATACTATAGACATTAGTGATAGGGTTTATTGAGAGTTGGATTATCTCCCTTATTACATTAGTATTAATGTCTACTCTTAAGTGGTTGCCTATAATAATGCCAATGTTAGAATCATACCTTTCAACACACAAGGCAATAATTTTAGGGAATGGGTTCACAAGAAGCACCATGTATTGAGCTAGTGTGGAGCTCTAAATATTGTGCTTGGATGACTCATATTCATTGATTTGATCCTTCTTGATCATGCAAGCATAGGCACCCTCCCTCAAGATTTTTGGGTTCTTGGCCAATGTGGGAGTGAAGACCCCATCTCCATAATTAAGGACTAGTGAGGGGTCCTTATAGAGCCCCTTGATGATTTGATTAATGTTTGGTACTTTGGGATTTGATTGTGCAGGTGCTGAAGCATAAGATTTTCTCCTAGAAAATTGTGTTGGAGGGTCTTCATGACTAGTTGATCCTCAGGTTCTTTATTTCCTAAGATATCCTCCACCACTAGATGAAGATGTATAAGTTTCCATTCTACAATTATAATAAACAATTATTCCTCTTTTATAAGGAAGGCATGGGATATCAACTCCCACTCATAATTTTTTGCAATTCTTCACTCAATTCTCCTTACTCAAGACACTCTAATCAAATACTCAATCCCTCACTCAATTCTCTTATATTTTTTAGGCATTTAAGTGTTTGGTCCATTTAAGAGAGTGGCTTTTATGGGCCTGTAGTTCTAGCAAAATCATCACATTTTTTTTTTAAAATTAGGTGCCCATAAATGTTAAAGGTGACACATACGCTTTAAGAGATTTATGGAAATATTTATGGGGGATCATGTAATATGGAGTGCATATACATTAATTTCAAGGGGAGTGGGGTAGATAACCATATGTTAGTAGACAATTTAAAAGTTAAGTCTAAGGTACAAACACCTAGCATGAAGTGACATCAACTTGTGTTAGAAACTCTTATTTTGAGGGAAACAACAATAACAAAAGGGGTAATTAATAATAAATAAATGGATACCCCATACACATGATGTGAAAATCCATCCTAGAGTGCACTTGAGGGTGACCTAGGCCTGACCGTACTAGGTATCCTAATATTCTTCACTACTACCCAGGCTAGACTTAAGCTTCTCTCTGACCACATAGATTCCAATAAAATTAAATCAATTTTTATGCCTTCAACCTATCATATCATGTAAGGTAACCAAGAAAATGTGCATATTTTTGTTTCATTTATTTTTATCATGTGTAAAAGATGGGGCCAAAAATTCAGATAATAAATGGATTTAAAATTTTATTGTGCTCCACTATGCACTCACCCTTGTCCATGTGCATAACATTGGAAACACGTAAACAAAAGGTAAATTAACTAACTATATATCTCTTATAATATACCTTGAAGGGAATTATAGTACCTTCATGGATAATTTAAATTTATATTCTAATAGATACCTTTTAAACATGCATAAAGGTACCATTGAAGGTATCACAAGGCCCTCCAAGGTATCTCATAATAAATATCTTGAAAGATAATTCCAATAATGTGCATTTATAAGGTGTCTACTAGAATAACCATTGAAGGTACTAAAAATGCATGTTTAAAATTATCTCCTAAGAGATACCTTATACCTTAAAAACATGCATTAGGGTACACTCAAAGGTACTACAAAGCCTTTTAAGGCATCTCTTTGGAGATACATAAAAATAAGCAAACTTTCTTGGAAATTCTCTAGAACATGCAAATTACAAGTATAGCTTGTGTAGAAAGAAGAAAATAATAATCATAATAGCATGAGTGAATTTATAGAATATTCAATTTTATACACATAAACAAATATAAATATAAATTAACATGTTGTTAAGAATTTTGGAACATAAACAACATAATACAAGATAAAACAAAATAGAGAAAATAATATGCACTAGGTATATGTAAAAGAATCTTAGGAAAAAATAATAAATATAGTGTATTAATCTCTATCAAACATCAAAACACTATTAAACTACATCAAAGCACTCTATATAGCTTTTTGCATGGCTATGTCTCTTCACATTATACTTTTTCAGCATACAAAAAGAAAAGAGTCATGACATTCCTATATCTATCACTTGGATAACAAGACCAAAGACATACAAAAGATCATATAGAAAATAAAATGATACCATATACACATGTCCCTACTCTACATCCAACACTTTCCCAAACTTAAACTATTGTTTTATCCTAAGATAAAATCTAAACTCTGATCTCGGCTAAAGCTGGAAAAGATTATCCTTTCACAAAAGTGGTAGTAATCATTGTAGGTGCCATTTATCAATATAAACCCATAAAATACTACTTGGATGCCCTTTTGGGTTTTAAAATAAGTAGCATAATTACCTACCACCCTTTTTAGTTTTCCATAGACTACCATAACTAGGTGGTTATCTAGGTTAGGGGTATTCAACCAACCTGGCCCCACTCTGAATGCTTATGACTATGTTATGAAGTATATTTTTTTTTCTTAAACTACAAAACTTATAATTCACATTTACCTACTATGTAGGTGGTGCTGAAGTTTGGCCACATGGATGTGTAGGTTGTGGCTACCCAGACTATGCTTTTCTATCCAACTTTCTACTCTACAAAATTGCTTGGAGCTCCTGTAGTGGAATGAACTTAGGATCATCTATGATATGAACAATAGCTAGTGCAACCATCAAGAGTTCATACTTGAGCATTTTATAATTATCAAGTACTTCCCATACCATGGTAAGCAAAACATGTAATGGAATCTGAATGACCATCAAATTGTGCACATCTTCTTCTACAATGATAAAAAAGTCTGTAGCATTTGACAACTTAAGATGGATATCTAACAAAATATCATCCAACCTATTTGCAGTACTTTGGGATTGAATAGCTGAAAATGTGTTGCACATTATATCATTCTTACATACTTGGAGCTTCTTCATCATGGTATCCCTAGCATCTAAAAACTATTAAAATGCACCGTTTAATGTTTACATAATAACCATTCGATCATTCAATATAGCTTTAGATTTATTTTCCATTACAAACTCTAGTTTAGTGTAATCTAATAATTTTTCAAGTGTTGCCCCTAATCAAACATTCCTTGCATAATCTTCTTATCCTAATGAATAATAGTATCAAATACCTATACATATTCCTCTATAAGTTTGTAAATGCCTTCCATCTCAACATAGATAGCCTGCTTTTGGGAGCATAGTTTATGTGTTCTCACCTAATCCTTTGTTAGCTAAGTCAACAATGCAGTGAGTTGTTTGTCCTTGGATATTAATTGATCACTAAGGGCTTGTGAAACTATATAAGTACAAGTGGTATTGATGAGCTACCTAGCCTTAACAATTTGATTTTGTGGTTCTATTTTCTCCTTGTGTAGCTAAAAAATAATATGTTCCAAGTTTGAAGCCTTTTGCATAATGGATTTTTAGAATGGATCTACTCCAATTTTATTAGATAATGGTAGTTATAAAACATCTAAATACATCTCCATGGATGTGGAAGTAAGCACGGTGTATCTCATTCAGATTATGGTAGATGGTGTAAATTGAGCCAACAAAAAAAGTGTTGTGATGAGATGATGTGGTAGGGACATCCCATAACCATTGGGTAGAGGGGAGAGACTTTGATGGTGAAGTCTCCTTTGGTGAATCTAATTGGGTTACATCCTTCTAGGAAGATTCTTCCTTAGTACTTACACCTATACCTCTAATTGCACCTCTTCATATGTTCATACTACCTCTTAGTGATCCCTTCTCTTCCTTTTGGCTTCTGCTTCCTCGAATTTCTTTCTTTCAACCTAATCTTCTTCAACATATTTTTCTTAACCTTAAAAATTTTAGAATTTTGTTGTTCTTCTTCTTCTTCTTCAGTGTGTTGTTTATCTTGTTTGTATTACACATATTGGCCTTCTTGCATAGCTGCTTGTTTCATGGCATCTTTCTTCTCTTTGTTATTATTTGATTTTCTCTTTTTCCTCTCTTCATTCTTTGTATCCTCCTCATGATTTGGGGTATCTTGCACAAAATCCATTTCTTCTAATGGATATGGCATAATGGTATTTTGGGATCCCTCTATTACATATAGATCATCTATTTACATATCAAATTATGAGTGCTCTGAAGATTTAGATTTAATAACCACACCTATGCACATAAAAATCTTTCTCGACTCAACCAAAGGGATAAGTGTATATTTGTGTCTCAATGTGCCCATAGACTTCACCTAATGGGTACTACTTGTTATGGATGGATCTCTAAAAGATACCACACATTTTAGTATGATGGTTGAAGGCTTCACCTAATGATGACTACATTTTTTGTGAATTAGTGGCTATATCACGCTCCCTTTCTCTAGTGGATCTACAATCTATGTAGATGATAAACCAAATTTTGGATCTTTTTGGAACATTTCTACTGCAACTTCATGATGAGATTCTTCTTGACCTATAGTATCCATAATAATAGAGGGAGGGGGTTATGTAATGTCAATCAAATGGTAACTACTTACCTTATTACACACTTGGCAAGTGCACACTACTTTCTAGAAAAATAACTCCTTTTCCTCCTTATCATAGACCTTTTGGTTGATGTATTCAATCATGAATTGAATAACTTCCTATTCATCAACCCCCAAAATTTAAAGATTGTACTCCCAAGCTATCCTTGGTACATGTGGGTTGTCTAACTAAGACTTGATTTGCCTTTACCTCTTTTTGGTTGGTGGTGGTGAGGATCTCTATGCAAGTACCTTATATTTAGCTTTTTCTTACTATGTAGGAGCTATGAACTATTATGGTGAGGTTTATGGTTATTCAATTGGCTATGGTTATTCCTATTCTTACTTGTGTTGTTGTGCACTTAGAAGGATGGTTCAAATAGGCCGCACTAACATTACAACTAGGCATATCTAACTCCATACTTTGGCTTGTGCTTAACCCATTGTGATGAAAAAGGGAATTGGATTTATAGTTGGCATGACCCACTCATTCACCTTTATTTGACTACCATTATAAAACTTGGTTATCGATGCATGTTGCCCCAAATATTACATGACATCTTATGAAATTTGAGGGTACAACCTGATCAAATCTAGAAAATCTAGCCAAAATGTGTTAAACCACCCTAATTTCTCATAATATTTCCCTATCTTGGTCTACGTGATGCCTACAAGGGAAGTAGCAGCCCAAAAGTCCATAGTAACATTAATTTGGCCTAGTGGGGACTCCCATTGGGTGAAGCATAATAATAAAACTAGAAATTGATATTGGAAAATTTATAAGATACTTAAAAGTACCTTGATATTAGTGGTAAGCTCAAATATGAGAAAATTTGGCCAATTGAAGTTCTTATTTAGGTGTATCATGTGATACATAATGCTAATTACTCCTTTTATTACCTACTTGGCATACATTATTGTCTACTAAAACCTCTTTGTAATACACTCTACTAGAATACATATTACAAAGTCATCAATGGAGTTAATTAGGGTTATTTTGCCTAACCTAGTGGGAAACTTCTCCCAAATAAATGAATGAATTGGCAGTGTGGTGGACTTGTATAGCAATGAGGATTTCCCATGATTCGAGACACCTATGGCTCTTTCCATGGTCTATGCATTGATCTAAATGGTGATATCTCTAGAAAAATGAATATCCCTTTGGTTATATCTACTTAAAAAGGTATGTATGACTTCATCTAGTTTCCCAAATGTAGGTAACTTGATTATCCTCTCTACATCAGAACCTTGAAGAAGATTTTGAAGTGTAAGATCTCATGCTTGTGTACCTAGTTGTGTTGATAGGATGAAGAGATTAACTTTTACAATTTACACAAATATGAAGGGATCAAAGCCATTGAATTTGGTTTGTATAAGACCTAGCCCAATCCCCATTTCCACCTTGTATGCATCTATGATCAGGATCAACAACTTGCTCCTATCTATGACTAAACCTATAATCTGCACTATTTGATTACTTTTTTCTACTAAAATCTAGGTCCCAATTTTTACGCATGGGAGTATATCGAGAGAATATAGTAGAATATTATTATTTTACAAAAATTTTAATGTTTTGGAATTATTCCTCCCCTTTGTTTTATGGCTTTTATCATCTAATTTATTCTTGCCAACCTCTTTAAATGCATTGACTACCTACGCATGAGTGTTCTTCCTCATCTTTAATATTTTGGATTTGATGGTGACATTTTTTGTCTCTTGAATATTTCAATTACCCTATAAAATGTATTTGATGTGACCCTATGTCACTTTGTGTAGCCACTTTGTTTGATGAATCCACTTATCACATCTCAACTTGATCTACCTCGAATAAGATGCAATATTTTGAAATTCCATGTCATTAATGGTCTTGCACGACCATCAGAGGTACTTTTACCATACCTATCTTGTCTCTACTACTTTCCTAGACTTAATTTTATCTCAATTTACTTTTTTTAATAGATTTCTCCTTAATCTCCTTCAAAAAAGTACAAATAATGATATTTTACATTTTGGACTAACTTATTAAATGCATTTAATAAGTTGTACTATGTATACCCATAAGAGCCTCTTGGATTCTATAAGTGTGAAAAAATAGATACAATAGTAGATTTAATAAGTGTCCTCGACCAAGGACCAATAAATATAATAATTGAAAAATTATCTCACTTCCCACTCCTATATTACAGGTATCCTCCCCATGGTCCAACAATTATATGTGTCATATTGGGAGAGAATAAAGAATGCAACCACAAACTTGAATCCAACATTTAGGTTCATCATGGACTCATAATGATTGAGTGCATAAGTGAACATGGCCACAAACTTAAAGTCTTGGTCCCTTACACTGATGATATGTGTCATGATAGTGTTCCTCAGGAAAGAAGGGAGTTCTTCTTTATAGAAAAGGCATGCCATTAGCTGAGGGAAGTGGGGCCCATTTTTAACAAGAATCTTAGAGGTAGTTTAGATGGAGGCACACATCACCAAAATGCTTTTTACATAAACTCAATATTTCATACATTAAGTTCAATTTGTTAGTCTTTGGGTAAAAGGGATGTAGACACTTGGCATAATCATGGAGAGTCACTCACCTGGTAAACTTGAAATATTTTTTAAGTGTTTAAATGTCATAGGTTCACAAGTGCATGCCACATGTCCTTGACTATTGAAAAATGAAGTCTTAAGCTTATTATCATAGGTACCCTTGAAGGTATTACAAGGCCCTTTAAGGTATCACCTAGTACTACCTTTAAACCTTCAAGGGTACCCATATGCATTTTTGAAAGGTATCTCCTAAGAGATACCTTCAAAATTTTGGGTCCAAAACAGAGGTTCAAATCACATACATGATCCCAAAATATAAGAATCTAATATTTTTCCATAATTTTACTCAAAAATCCCATTGCTCAATATCATTTTGTATTGTAATAAAATACATGGTTGAATATTGACTTAATTAGCTATTTTTCTATGTGGCTATTCCACTCTAATGCATGTTTGAAATGTATCTCCTAGGACATATCTTCAAATTAGGATGAAGCAAGAATTGAAGTATGAAATATATGATATTAAAAGCTATTATTTTTTTGGATTGACATAAACTGTGTCATTAAAAAAAATGTTATACATTACCTTTTTAACATTTTTAGGTTTTAACATATCCCAATTCTTATGTTCTAGTATAAATATAACTTTATCTCCCACATATAAGTATAAATTGGATGGATTTTATAAATAACCTGATTAACAAATCTTCTCATGTCTTTTTCAAATCTCTAGTCTAAAAAATCATATGTCAATGGCTTTCCAATGTGGAGACTATGTTTCTCTCATAAATAATGTTAAGGTCATTGGTGAAGGAAGAATACACAAAGTGGTAGGTCTAGATGCTGAATCTATGGAATCCATAAATATCACTTCCACATACCATAATGAGGAAAAACCTATTGAATGTGTAAGTGTTAATGTGACTAAAGGTTTTTATCTGAGTCTGCCACTTCCATTTCCTATAGCCTTTGGGGATAATTTGGGGGATGTAGTTGATAATTCTATTATATGGATCCCAAGAATGATGCAACACATCACAGACAAGTGTTTTATGAATAATGACATGGAACAAAGACAAAATAATTTGAGTTTAGTTTTAAATATACAACCATTATAATAATAAAACCCTTGCTTGGTTTCATTTTTTTGATACATCGATGATCCTAACACATTTTAAATCCTAAGAAAAACTTTTCTTGGGAAAAGAGTACATTTGTTTCACAAATGTACAACTATTGTAAATAGTGAAAAAAATGATTTTGATTATGTTGAATTTGCACAAACGGGGAGAATTTTTGGTTGTATTCCTATCCAAATGTTAGAAAAATTAATTAAGAATTTACATAAGGCAAATTATACAATATTGTGAGACTTGCAGTATGAAGGCAACTGAAACATCTATCATTAGATGACCTTCCAACAAAATAGTGGACACTGAAACTTGTAAAGAAATCAATTTACCATACATGACACCAAAGGAGAAATAAATTGGAAATGTTTAGGGCATAGTGTATAATGAAGTCACGCCTTGCTTGACATTCCTAGTACAAAGGCATCCAAACAAATTAACTTTTGCCTAAAAATACTTGAGCTAAAAAAAGAAATCAGCCAAATACTTCACTCAACCAAGTAGAGTTTGATGAAAGCATAGATAGTGATATTTCAACAATGTATGTGAATAAATGTTGAACCAAAAAATATTCTCAGTCAAGATTATCTTTTGAGATTCTAAAATCTGCAAGGATAAAGTTGTTTGATTCCACCACAATAGATAGGAGGCAACATGTCTTGGATGCCCTCTTTGCTAGTTTGTTTAAGAAAAATAGAAACAAAACTAGCATTGATTTTCAGAGTACAAAGATCTATTTGGAAGATTGTATTAAAATATATGAATTAAAGAGAATTATATTTTTTGACATTCAAAATTTTCAAAAAAATAGGGGATGAAATGTATTCAATGTAAGAATATTTTGACAAATGCCACAAAAGAAGATAATTGTAGCTAACGATTTGTTGGAATAATTGGTGGATGATTTTGTAGATGTTTCTCTATGGCTAACATGCTAGATAGATATAGATGGTTTACAAGAAAATGTTCAACATATTCCATCATCTTTCACTCAAGAATTTATGAGGTGCCACATAAATTCACAACTAGAAGATATGGAATATGAGCCAATATTCTAGCCAAGATCTAATAACATGTGGAGAACTAATTTTCATGATGTGACCATTACCATGTCTGATGACTTCACTAGGTGAAAAACATGCATCTTTTTGACTTAATAAAAATGCTTTAGATCCCTCTCTAGAGATTAGCAAAAGTGTATTGCTCAAGAATTCATGATGCACTCAAATCAAATAATTTCTACAAGACAAATGTATTACACACATAAGTCAATGTCAGATAAATACCCTAAAAATGCCTCAGTGTCATTCATGATAAGGTGGAATATCAGAAAACATTTATGTTGATGATAGTGACAAAAAGAAAAGTAGTTACTAATAAAATATTAGATTTTTCAATGGTAGGGATTATAAAACATGGTCATGGTGTAGGAAGATATGGGCATTTTTTTACCATACATTCTTAGAGGGTCTAACTTTACTATCACCTCATTGAAAAATTGCTTCAGGGATATGGAAAAAATAATGCCAAATACTTGTGGATCATTACTATATAAACCTAGATCTTCAAAATATCCATTGTATAATACAGTTTTGTCTAACAACTGCTACCCTGAATGTAATAAATACAGAGAAGAAGCATAATTAATTGGTGCCTTTAATAAAATTCCTTCCACTCTATACCTTCAACTATAAAACTATTGTGGGGATAATAAGAATAGGTACTTCTATACATAATTATATTTAAAAAATGTCAAACCTTATATGGAACTAATGTTACATTTACAAATTCACAAAATCATGGTTTTTTGTACAGGTATGTGTTGTAATATTTATCTCTCCTTATCCACAAAGGTGTTTTCCTTGATGGTGAGGTCATATTTCTCCTTGTAGGACATACCCATGAGGACACAGATAACACATTTGGAAACCTATCTAAATGTATAAAGAGGGAAGATGTATGGAGTGTGGTAGAGATGATGGTCACTTATAGGATGTGTGAAAATACAAGAAAGTTCATGCCATATTTTTTTGAAGAGGTAATG